>PVIR01006464.1:0-65539 GCA_004026965.1 Petromus typicus
CTCTGAGGACTTAAACCATTAAGAGGATAGGTGGGACCTGAGGCCTACTGCTGACCAACAAAACACAGGGATGAGTGTCCCTCTGAAACTGTGTTATATGAGACTGGACTCTGGCTGGATATAGTGGCACACACCTGTAATCCCAGTACCCGGGAGGGCTGAACATGAGGACTGTTCCAAGTCTGAGGCCAGCATGGACTATCTGGTGAATTTAAAACCAATCTGAACTACGCAGCGAGACCTTGTCTTAATACCCCTCCCCTAAGAGAAGAGACTGGACTCTGTCTTGCTGGCTTGATAAAGTAAGCCAGGACCTAAGGATATCAAACAGCACCCAAAGAACTGAGCTTGGAAGGGACTGTTCTCCTTGGATGAGATCCAATCTCAGCCAGTACCCTGATTTATAGCTGTGCAAGGGCTGAGACCTATGAGCACCTAGTTAACCTGTGCCCAGATTACTGACTCACAGAACCTGTGACCTTATAAATGGGCTGTAGCAAAACAAACAAACAAAAACGAAATTAAGTAATATCTAACAGAAAGGTACACACACACATTCTGCTTACCCTGTCCACAAATATACACCAAAACAAAAACACAAAAGAGCCTCTTAAACCCTGTCGTGCATAGTGACACATGCCTGTCATTATAGCACTTGGGAAGCTGAGGCAGGAGGACTGCTATGAGTTAAGGTCAGCCTGAAATAAATAGTGAGTTCAAGATCAGCCTGAACTAGTGAGACCCTGTCTCAAAAAGAGAAAGAGAGGAAGTAGGGGAGGGACAAAGAAAATCCTGTGGTCAGAACGCCCCTCTGGTGACTGGTCTCAGCAAGGTCAGACATGCTGGTGCTGCTAAAGTCCAGAGGGACAGATATAGGCCCACTTCCAGGGGAAGGTCTTAAATTGCCACTTCTGCTACCAGAGATTCCTCAGCTGGCACTAGGACTTCCAGTCAGAAACTGGAAAACCCTTTGGTGTTCTACTTCGGGGCATAGCTGGCAGATATGACCCTTGGCCCAGCTCAAGTCATAATTTTGGAAATGGAATGGATGAGCAGGACTGAGATGAGCTCTGTCTGCAGGGCCACCGTTTGCCATTTTTTCTTATACCCATCAGTCCTTTTTGTGGATTAATCCTCTCAGGCACAGCACCTTTGGCACTCCTTGATTATATGACACCTCCAGGCAACTCTGGCCCACTTTTCCTCACTCATCTCCATCCTGAGGATTAACTCCTTTAGAAAATTCCTTATTCTGTGTGAATTGCTCCTTCTCCACTATTTAAATATCTGCCATCTTGATAGGCAGAGTCGCCTTGCCATGACTCATCTGGTCATGTTCCACTGTGTTCTTGCTCTGGCCCTCATTTCCTCACCAACTCCACTTCTCCACTGCCCTCATCCCATCTGCTTTCTGAAGGACAAATTTCCACAGACCAGTGTTTTAGTCAGTATTTGCTGACTCCAGCAAAAGAGCTGTGCACTGTGGACAGCAGAATCACTCATCATTGCCAAGATGACAACTAAGAATTTTCTTTACCTGCTCTTATGTTCAAAGTTACTCTTCAACTTTCGTTGCCAAAAGGACTCCTGCAGCCCATTTTTCCACAAAGCTTCTGTCTAAGCATGATCCCACAGACCCCAGGTTTTAAGGTAGTTTTGCACCTTTCCAGTTATAATCTTCAAGTAGAACAGGAGTCACAAAGGACATACCAAGACCAGATTCCTCTCTTCTTGTCCTTCCTGTCCATTTCTTGGCTCCCTGATACGATTTCCTTCCTGAAACACTGTTAAATTTAGTTCATCATCTAAGCCACAAACAATTCATGCCAATAGAAAAGATGACATTACACTGTATGTATACAGCACAACAATCTCAACTGTGATCGCACTCCCTGCAAGCTAGCTGGTTGGTCTTGTTCTGTGCCTGCCATGGAAACATTTATTGTGTCATCTGACTAAACATCCAGCAAAGCTAAAGACAGAGGAAATCACAATTCAATATTCTACCTGCTAACTTCACTGATTTCTGAAAATGTAGGAAAGGCTGTGCCAATGCAATTTACAAAGCAGCACAATCAGCATTAATTTGAACTAGATATAGAAACTGGTACTCACAGCCTGTCACCTCAGGTGAATGCAAGTTTATCTTTATACCACATGGCAGGTGATGGCAGGCAAGTATATAGGAAGAAACTTGGCACATACAGAAGACAAGTAAATGGCCTTTGTAAACCTGGTACCCCAGTCTGTGGCTCTGAGACCCTATTCTCATGGGGAGCAGCTGAGGAGATAGAACAGGAGCAGTATAGTGAAGGGAGGATAGAACATGCCATGATTGGTAGTCCCAGGTCACAGACATACTTGACCATGAGGGAGAAATGTGGCAAGGGGTAATTTAGAAGGAAAAGAAAAAGTTTGGCTTACAATAAAACTCTCACCAGGCCCTCGACAAACACTGCCCGGGGCCAGCCCTGCTTGCAGAAGACCTGAGCACTTAGCAATCTTGTTTGAATTCTTCTGGCCTGGCTCATTCCTGCTTACCCCTGGACTCACTTCAAATGCCCTCTCCTCTAGAAAGTCATCCCTGACCTCCAGGCTAGGTCCATAGCCCTCTTGTAGACTCCCTACATAGCACACCTCCCCTAGACTGCCACCTCATGTCCTGAAGGGTTCCTTTTTCTCAAAATTCTATTCAAAGAAAATATGGGAGGCTGAGCACGAAGATCATAGGCTGAAGTCCAGTCTGGGCAACTTAGCAATTTAGTGAGATCCTATCTCAAAATTAAAAATAAAAAGAAGGGCAGACATAGTGTCACACACCTTAACACCAGAATGTAGAAGACTGAGGCAGGAGAATCACTACCAAGTTTCAAGCTGGCCTGGGTGGCATAATGAATTCAAGTGAGACCTTGTCTCAAAAAACAAAAAAATAAAAAGGGCTGGGAATGTGACTCAATGTAAATCCTTCCTGTAAAATCCTTTACATTGAGTGGGTTTAGTCCTCACTGTCACAAAACCACACACACACACACACACACACACACACACACACAAATAGGTAAATAAAAAGGAAAAAAGAAAAGAAGGATTGGATTTTTGTCTGTTTTGCTCCATTTTGCACCCAATGCCCTGTGCATTATAAAATGTCCAAAACATGACTAATAAACAAATGAAATAAAGAGTTGGAGGAGAAGAGATGGCAAGGACAGAGAAAAATAAGGGAGGATCTGGTTATAATACATCAACAGAAGGTATCGTGATAACATGCAAGATTTGAACAAATGCACAGAGGCCACAAATGGAGTCCAGAGGTACAGAGAGCTCAAGAAAGACAGAGCTACTCTCAGCCTAGTGAGCCCTGGGGAAGAGCCAACATAACTCACTGGGAGCACAGTTGGCAAGTCTACACTTGAAGGGCTGGGCCTGCCTGGAAACATGTTATAATAGCAATCAAAAAGGGCCAATTCCTGAGCTGGAACTGGAACTGGAGCTGGAGCTGGTATTAGTGTATTTGCCTACCATGCACAAAGCCCTGGGTTTGCCTCTCAGCACCCATAAACATGCCAACGCCTCACAGAGGTTTCCAGATGCTGGCTGAGGTCAGGCCGAAAGTCCTCCAGACCTCAAGTCTCACCAATGTGCAGGAACAGTATATGCAGCAACTGGATCCAGGTCCAGAGGAAAGACAAAAACAAGGGTGATGAGAAAAGAATCACATTCTTCCTGCTGTTTTACTATTCAAGGTCTGCGATGCTCCCTCTAAACAAAAAAAGATGGAAGCAGAAGCCCAGTGACCACATTGCCCTGGACAGCAGCTATCTCTGATTTCCAAACTTCCATTTCTCAACTGTTAAAAGGGGACGATAGTGTCTCCTTCACAGGGTGGTATGAAGATTAAATAAGGAATAACTACAAACACTCAGCAGTGTGCCTGGAATACATCATAACACTGTACTGGAGGAATTAGCTGTACCATGGAGATCATTCACTCCCTTACCTCCTAGGCCAACATCCTGCCCCAAAACCTAGCATCAAACAGTAATGGCAGACTCTGTTTTATTTTATTTATTTACGGCATCAGGGATTAAACACTGTCTTAAATCACCCTATGAAATTCAGACCTTAGACTTCAGTCATATGCAGAGAAAAGAAAGGGTCACGAGGAGCTACATGGTAATTGTGTGACCAGTTTCACGTAAGTCGGTAGAGGGAGGCTGTTCATTCCTGTTAAGTGCGCATTTAGTTAGGACCTCCTGTGTGCAAGTTTCATGCTATTGATGTGTTCTGACCCAGGAAAATACAACACAGAAAAGCACTTCGAGTTTCTCTTTCAACCTGCACTTCAGAGAGAAATTAACTTCAGGTCAGATGAAAAGAAACACATGAAGCTGAGGAGCAATATGCTCTTTAGCCTCTAGGTCAGGATATGGCCCTGACTCCTACAGGGATCCTGTAGCACCCCGGGGACATAGGCACTTAGTATCCTCATTCTTGTGGCACAGCATCATCTCGTTCCAGAAATATCTATAACCATCAGGTCCCAGCATTTATGCCAAACCTGTGTGTCAGCCTTGCTTCATCCATAATCACATCTCCCCCCAACCCCCTGGGCTTAAAGGACAGAGCATTTCTCAGCATCTTCCACTAATACTGACTGTGAAAAGAGCAAGGGGAGAAACGAAGTTGTGCCCCTGGATTCATCTCATCAATTCACACAAATCTTCCAGGCTATGAGAACATAAATCCTGCTGCCTGGAGGCCACTAGTGGTCATGGAAACTTTGTAGGACCAGGGCAAGAGGATATAACTGCCTTAGTTGACGATGTTCAAAATCCATACTATAAACCAGGCCTACTGGTACATGCCTGTAATCCTAGCACTAGGAGGCTAAAACAGAAAATTACAAATTCCAGGTCAGCCCAAATTATGAAGTAAAACCCTATCGCAGAACCAACCCCTCCCCCCAAAAAGAACTAGGATCAAGGATAAGTACAGAGCATGAGGCCCTTGGACCAACACAGACCCACACCTCAGAGCCAGAGGTAGATCTACCACCAGTGTGACTGTAAGTAGAAGCTGCTCACAGACAGCACACACCTCCCTCCTGGAAGCTCTTATCATAATGCCTGTGCTCTGAAGCATAACCCTAAAACCACTGTGCACCTAGAAAAAAATCAAAGCTCCTCAGAGGAAGGTTTATATCACCAGAGATCCAAAACCATGGCTCCTGCAAGTGCCAGGCACATGATCACATCACATCCTCACTACTTCAGGAGTCAATGCTAATTAAAGATCATTTTGATGACTCATGTGTTTGTGAAGCTGGAGAGAGTGATGTTCACTCATGTACCTGTCTGAGAACAAGCTAGACAGGACTTCAAGATACATAAGTGATCTGGCTATGATCAAGAAGTGGTCCTAGTCGGGCATGGTGTCACACACCTATAATCCCAGCACTCATGAGGCTGAGGTAGTTGGACTGCCATAAGTTTGAGGCCAATGGGGGCTACATAATGAATTCAAGGCTGGCCTGAATTACATAGCGAGACCCTGTCTCAAACAAAAAAACAGTTGTGATCTGGGCTTCACTGAAGAGGCATGCCTCTCGTTAAAAATGGGGACATCCCTGCTACCCATAAGGAATATGAAGTTTAGGCCAAAAACAAAAAACTGGAAACATACACACTGAGAGTCAAACTTAGGAGCACTCTACAAATGAGCTATATCCTTAGTATTTGTCTGTTTTGAAACAAGATCTCACTAAGCTGTTCGGGGTAGTCTCTACCTTGAGATCAACCTGCCTCAGCCTTCCAAGCAACTGGGATTACAGGCATGTATCACCATGCTTGGCTAAGGGCTTTTTAATAATGTAGACAAATGATATAGTTATTTATTTTTCATAAGAGAACCAAAAACCCAAAGCTCCTGACTACTAATTTCTTCCAGAGAACAGCCTCTCTCTACTGACTTATGTGGGGCTGTTCACACAATTACTCACATGGTGCTGAATTTCAAGAACCAACTGTTTCAGAACTTTCAAAACCCAACAGTCCTTCTAAGGAAGTCCAAGTGTTCTCAGACCTACAACTTCACCCTGTTAAGAGGGCTCCCAGGGTCAGTGAGGTAATGCCACAGTCAAAGCCCCAACCCTCGTGCTCTTATGTCTTAACCTCAAGAATCTCTGAACATGGGGAATGTCCTGCTGCTGCCCAGATATTTAGCCCTCTCTGCTTAATGCTGCAGGACATCAACATCATATGGGAACCTTCATATGTACTCTAGCCCTGCCAGGCTACACAGTCTAAGAGCTAGCTTCCCACATCATCTCTACCAACAGGTCCTCGAGGGTAGCAGTCCCTATGAGTTTCCCATGTCCACGACCTCAGGTAGATCTTCATGATTTATGCAAGATTAATCCAACTTGAGTCAACCTACCATAGGAAGTGTGGCAATGCACAGCATCTAGACAAAAGGAACAGAAGAAAGAGGGTCCTTTCTTTCCAGTTACTGGTTATGTGCTCACAGTTGAGGCTGGTGGGGCTAGCCAGGAGCTAAGCTGACCCTCACAAGCACCAGTTAAACTGGGTGTAGTGGCACACACCTGTAATCCCAACACTTGGGAAGTTGAGCCAGAAGGATTACTGTGAGCTTGAGGTGTGCCTGAATTATGTACCAACAACTATGCACCAAAACCCCATCTCAAAAACAACAAAACATAAAAACTAAACCAGCCATGATGCTGGTAATTCCAACACCCGAGAAGCTGAGGCAGGAGAGGATCACTAGGAGTTCCACGCCAGCCTGAACTACATAGTAAGACCCTGTCTCAAAAACTCCGAAGAAGAAAAAGAAAAAGAAAGTGTGGTGGTGGAGGCACAGTTAAGTATCAGGAAAACACTAAACCTCTAAGGAATTCCAACCTCTTTCTTAGTTGCTGGGGGAGAGGGGTGTCTAGGACCAGGAAATCATACTACCACTGGAAAAAGCAACGGATGACCCCTGTAAGCATGGGTATCACCCTGAAAACATTGGATCAAGGGCCAGTCAAGGTGGTCTGAGTATGAGGAAACCCCTGATCTGTCTGTGGACTTCACTTTCTCTCCCCCACCTAAAAACAAACCCATGACTCCTCCTCTTTGGCCTTTAGAAACATCAACTTTAGGCTGAGACTAAGATTAGGTGGCAGAGCAGATCCAGGACTCCTGCTCAAGAGGATAGGCCCTGAATCAATTCAGATGATCATTACCCTACACAAGTCCTAAAACCAAAGGGTGGGAGATGCAACACCCATAGGCAAACGACTTAGCAAAGAGCAAATGCTCAGAGCAGCCAGACAGGACAGACAAGAGCTCAAGAAACAAAGCAGGGAGGAGGTAGAGGTAGGGGCAGGAGGAGAAGTAAATTAGTCAGGTGAGACAGCACAGAGCACCTGAGGGCCTGGCGAGGATGGATGCCGACGCGCCACCAGTTCTCTGTTATCTGGGGAGCCCCTGGGTTTCCTAGGGACACACCTCTGCAGCCTGCAACCCAATCCCACCGACTGTTGACTCCGTTTTTACCTTAAGTACTGAAATTAAGAGGCAAGCTCAGGCAAGCGCTGGTGATGCAATCTACCTTGTGTATTTGAGCCATGCACCCGGAAGTTAAGGGGGAATGTTTAATAACACCGCCGTCGAGGTGTTTTCTCCTGACACAAGCTGTAGTAGGTTCCCTGAGCAAGACCCGCGCGGGCGGGGGAGGAGGGGGTAGTACGAAAGGACCCCGCCATCCGTGCGGTGCCGGCTGCCATCTAGCCCAGTTGTCCTGATCCCTTAAACCACACAGCCCGAATCTCGCTCAGTCGTACTTGGCCTCTCAGGCTGGCCCCAGAGCTCGGGCAGGGATGCCGCGCCAGGGCAGAGTCTCCGAGGCCCCGCCGCCCCTCAGGCCTACCGTTGCTATAGGCGTACGGGGACTCGGCCGCGCCGTCCTGCAGGCTTTCCAGAATCTCGCCCTTGCCCACGTCGCTGTCGCCCACCAGCAGGAACTTGAGCAGATAGTCGTAGCTCTTCACCGGGCTGCCCTGGGTGCCCATCCTCCAGCCCCCGTGCCGCGGCCCAAGGGCGCCGCCGCCGCACCTGCGGGCGGAGGCAAGTGAGCGGCGCCTAGTCTGACGTGAAGGCGCGCGCCTGCTCGCAGCCCACGGCGCGCCCGCCTGGCCTCCGCCCGCCTCACCTCAGCCTAGCTGCCGCCGCCCGCCGCTTCCCGCAAGGCACCGCACAGCCCCGCCACCCCGCCCCCGGCCGCGCCGCCTCCATTGGTCGCCCACTACCCGCCCTCCCCAAATCACTGGCCTGACTGTCCGTCCGTCAAGGCCGTCCCACCCCCCCCCACGCATTCCCACACAAGGCCGCGCATCCTGCGGTCGCCACGCCCCATCACCGCCTTGCTATGGCCTCTCAGGGCAGCGATTGGCCGCGAGCCGCCAGTTTTCCCGCGGCTGTTGGTCCGTTCTCCGATCTGTCACGTTCTCCTCACCGCCCCCGTTTCCCACACAGCGCTGCGAGGCTTCAGTGCTATGCCTTTTCTAAGCCACTATTGGCCACAGGGTTCGCGCTTTTCCAAAACTATTGGTTTTGTTAGACGTCCGTCAGATGTACTATTACCCAGGCCGCTTCCTGCTGAGCACCCCCAACACGAGCATCCCGCCCACTGGCCTACAATTTCTCGTGCTCTCGCCAGCCCCCTTACCGTCACCATTGGCCACTGCTGAGGAGACACTGGGCCATCGGCATTGTGTCACGGCCCACTAACTCCTTCCCTAGCGCTTGCCAATCAAGATCTGGAACGCCACGTTATTTAGCACTGTCCCTCTCCTACGTCTGTCGGCTGCAAGACTATGACAGCACCTGGTGAAGGCCTACCAGCCAAGGTAGTGGCAGCTGTCGCAGAAGCCCAAAGAGGTCTGCATGAGGACCTGGATGCATCAATTTGGGCGCGTCTTTTGGAGGCAGCATTTCTGCTTGGCGGTGCTGAGGAGGTGGGACTTCCGCCCTGTGTCCGCCTCCAAGGGGCCGTCTGCTGAGGGAACAGCCAGCGGGTAGCGAGGTGCAACGAAGCCGTGCTGGCCCTGAGCGGACGGGCGAGTTGGGTTGCTACCCTGGAAAACCACCATCCTGCCACAGATGCACCGCTGACCCGGCCATCTCCCAAAGGAGTTCATCGATAGCCTTTTTGAGAACTTGATCGCTTGAGCCAGTAACTTAGAAGTTAAGCGCAGAATGCCGCTCCATGCAAGCATTCATACCCATTCATCCAGAAGTGTATAGGCCAAGATATGTAACAAACCACCTGAACGTCGGATGGATAAACAAATGAGGTATGTCCACTTAATGGAATATATTACCCACATAAGGATGTGAAGTACTGATACGTGGACGAGCCTTGGAAACATGCATTATATGATCCCATTTATATAGTTTCCAGAACCAGAAATCCATAGACAGTATATCAGTGATTGTTAGGCTAAGGGAGGTAGTAAGGGGGAATGAGTGTTTAACGGTTACGGGATTCTTTGCGAGGAAAAGGTGATGGTCACGGTTATTCCATTTGATAAGGTTACTGAAAATTGCCAGGTGTGGTGGCTCACGCCTGTAATCCCACCACTCAGGAGACAGAGGCAGGAGGACTGCTGTGAGTTTGAGGTTCGCTTGGACTACATAGCTCAGGGCCAGCCTGAATGACAAAGGAAGAACTTGTCTCAAAAAAAAAAAATTACTGAAAATTATTTAATTATGCACTCAAGATGGTTGGATTTTATGATATATGTAATCTCTCAATAAAACTGTTGAAACAAATACAAACAGCCAAATATGGCAGCTGACAGCAATACCAGCTACATGAGAGACTTAGGTTGGAAAGTTCCAGAACAATCAGACAACTTAGCAAGACCTTGTCTCAAATTCAGAATAAAAAGGACCCCCGGGGGATGTAGCTCAGTGGCAGAGCACTTGCTTAGTATGTGAGAGGTCCTAAATTCTTGTTATCATAACAACAATAAAAAATTGTCAAAGCTGAACCAAAAGTAACCCTTTGGGGACCAGATGCTGCTGATGAATGTGACCACAGGGAAGTTATGGCTCCTGGCAAAACAGATCTGTGCAAAAGCAATCATGTCACTTCAAAGACCATGTGTCTGTGGCTGCTAAGGATGTGGCTGCTGCCACACCTCTCAGTCTGCAGACCAGAACAGTGCCAGACAAGAACATGCTCCTCCCATACCAAACTCGGGCCCTTACTTTATCAGCAACCAGCCACACAGGAGACTGGTGGGAACCCCCATCTAAGCGACATTCCCTACTCCCAATCTGAAAACGTGGACTCTGGTGACCATACAGTCAAGCACGCATATGCTGCGCTTTGGTTGGATGCAGTCACTAGAGGTTCCTCATAGGTGCTCCTCTGTCGAGTGGCAGCTCTTGCCACGTGCAGCTGAGCCCTTCTCACTTGGCTTCAGGGAAAGACTTTTCTGGTATTCTTTTATCCAGGTCTCCTGAGTCAAAGCGGCCAGACCCACGCTGAGACACCCAGGCAGATCTGGAGCTCACTCTTAATCCCCAAAGAAGCTCAAAAGTTTTTGCCTGTGCCTCTGCTGAGGCCATGTTTTCTGTCCAAGAGTGACCATTCTGAAGACACTGGGTCACAGCAGACAAGGCCATCTTTACAGAGGCCACACCCACAACACACACCAGGTGTACAAGAAAAAGAAAAGAGGAAAACACATAGCTATAGTAAACTATGAATATATTAAAAAAGGTTGAAACTAGATATGGTAGCACATCTTTTTCTTTTTCAGTATTGGAGATTGAACTCAGGACTTTGGACTCGCCAGGCAGGGGTGGCACATTTTTTTTGGTTTTTGGGGAGGTCTTGCTTTTTAGTTCAGGCTGGCCCTGAACTCACTATGTATCTCAAGCTAACCTCAAACGTGTGTCCATCCTCCTGCCTCTGCCTCCTGAGTGCTGGGATTACAGGCATGAGCCACCACACCTAGAATACCAGATTTGGGAAGGATGAGGCAGGACGGTCATTGTGAATGCGAGGCCAACCTGAATTACATAGACCCTATCTAAAAGCAAATGGGCCAGGGCAGTTTTGTAAGACCCTGCCTCAAAACTTTTTAAATGGTGTAGGGTTGTAGCTCAGTGCAAATACTCCAAGTACAATACCCAGTTACTGCCAAAAAACAAAAAACAAAACAAAACAAAAAAACGTTGAGGCAAGGGGGGAGGCTTTTAAAAGCAAATTGAGGAAGATTATGTAAAATGGCCACAAGGATTAGTGAGTCTGACATTAGAGGTTGAACAGTTGCTGGCAACTGCCTTTGCAGAAGCACTTGTAGTGTGAGGTTCTGGTGGTTTTTGTACAAAGCTGAGACTCTGGCAGTCTTCTATGATAATTACTACTTAGGATAATCATGTGTGAGAACCCTGCTGCAGGAGGGGGCAGGAGGCCTGGTGAGTGGAGGAAGTGGCCTCCCATTGCAGCTGCAAGCATGTACTGGGTGCCACAGAGTGCCCCTGGCTGAGAAAGAGCGAGGACACCTTCCCTGTTTTTGAGGGACCTTGAGACCATAATGCTAAGCAAAGTAAGAGACAGAAGGTTAAATATTACATAGTTTCTCACATGAGAAACCCAAGGCAAAATAAAAGTTTATAGAAAATAGGGTGTTAGACCTTTTGCAGAATGAAAAGAGGATCTAGGGATGGAGAGAGACAGCAGGTGTAAAAAGGACTAAGATTTTATATATATACCAACTTCCTACAATGAATGTATTCACTATATATTCCAAATGTACTAATAAAAATTTTTAAAAGAAGCCTAGACTGGGGATGTAGCTCAGTGGCACTACACCTGCCTGTCAAGAGCAAGGTCCTCAGTTCAATTCCCAGTACAAAATGAAAAGAAAAAGGAAAAGGAAGCTAGACATGTGGCTCATGCCTGTCATCCCAGCACTTGGGAGGCAGAGGCAGGAAGATTGCTCTGAGGTCAAGGCTAGTCTAGGCTACCTGGTGAACTCAGGGCCAGCCTGAACTATAAAGTGAGACCCTGTCTCAAAACTTTAAAAAAAAATTTTTTTAGAAAGAAACCCAATCCCCAAATTCATATTAATGGTGTTTATAGACATTTAAGAAATAATTAAGATTACATGAGATCATGAGGGTAGGGCCCTTTGTTGTGACAACAACTTTGTAAGAGAAACAGACCTAAACAGGCACCTTTGCTCTTTCTTGCCTTTTGATGCCTAGTACCAGGCTGTGACACAAGGACCTCCTCAGGTACCAACAACAATCTTGGATTTCCATCTGTAGAATAAACTTCTGTTCTTCGTGAATTACTTGGTCTCAGGTGTTTTGTTATAGCAATAGAAAATGTACTAAGACAATATCTTATTGCCTTTTGTGCTATATCTCAGATCCTTAAAAGGGACTACAGTCACCCACTGTGGCAAACAGACCTTGACCAATGAAGTCCTGTGCCCAGACAGTTCAAGTCATACCCAATTGCAGTTACTCCAGATCCTCCCCTGGCCCGATACCAAGGAGAAACCCCTTGAACATCCTGTTACTGGCTAGAGCCATAATCTTGGTAGACGATGTAACTATTGGTGAAAAGACAGTAAGGGACAGTGAGGCTGTTCACATGTTCACAAGGGTCTCTAGACAAGTTACTGTGAATAACAAGGCCTTTGTGTGGTGGCACATGCCGGTAATGCCACCATTTGTGAGACAGAGTGAGGAAGACTGCTGCCAGTTTGAGCCCAGTCTGGGCTAAAAATTGAATTCAAAGCCAGCCTGAATTACATCTCAAGAAACAAACAGAAATTTTAAAAGAGAAAAACAAGGGCTGGTGCTCTGCAAGGGGAACCTGGGCAGATAGCTGCCCTGGCCAAGGGGTCAAGTTGATAATACCTACCACAGACAAATAGACCTCATATGCCTTCCAAGATGGTGCCAAGGACAGCAGCACTTACATGCTGTCCTGCCAAAAACACATGAGCAGTGGTATCTCATCAGAAAAATTATCAAATATCCAAATAAGAGACATTCCTTGGCAGGTGGCATCTCAGTGGCTGCAAATAGCTGGTGTGGCCAACATACCCTCCCGTGGCTCTGGTGCCAGATGACAGCTGCCAGGCAAGTCCTATGTCTGGGCCCCACCAAGCAGTGGGCTGAACTGAGGGACAGGACCTTTGCCTGGTTGGATCCCCAGAAGTAGGGGTGAAGAAGCAGGGACAGTCCTGCTGGAAGAGTAGAGGTGGCAGAACAGCAGGGAGGAGTTCAAGCAAGGTGTGCAGCACCCCATGTGTGACTTAGCCCAGCTTTTGATTGCTAGGAAGCCTAAGTCAGAAGCCTCTGCAACTTGGGGCTAGGAGCTGGACATGGTACTCAGATGGAAGGTAGCCCTCAGCAATGCAAGTCAGCCCAGTGTCTGTAGGCTCTTGAGTGGGCACAGTTCCATAAGAGGCTCTTTGGTGCCCTGCAGCCAGTCTCCAGTGGATAGAGACCCAGGGTAGCAAGCTGCTAACAGGCCTCTTGGCTCCAGGCCTTTTCTACACACAGGACCACAGGTTGGAGGCCCCCAGAACCCCTGAAGGATGCAGGACACGTAGGGTCAGCTCAGTTCAGGGAGTTCCTCGCCATTATAGAGTCCAAATGCATAACAGAGCAAGGGCTGCCTTACCCAGTCCCAGGCGATAATTCTGTATGTCGGATGAGGCCATGAGGGGCCATTACCTGGGCTTGGACCTCAAGAGTATGAACATACTCTCCACCTTTCAGCACTGTGCAGGGGTCCTCAAACAGGAGGCAAACCATGGCAATCACCTGAGGGCAAACCCAAGTTCTCCGGGAGGTATTTGTACCCATGGGGTCCACCTTAGACCTGCTGTACACACAGGATAACAAAAGCCAACAGGCACACTAAACATGTGAGGTTTTATTATAACAAAAGGAAAAGTCAAGTCAGGACATATGCCTTCTGACATCTTTCACCAGGTGCTTAAGAGCGGATGTAGACAGTCTCAAGTGCCCCAAAATGAGCAGGGGTGGGCAGGGATTTCTGCCTCCTTCTAGCCACACCACAAACCTTTCTGTACCATTGAGTACCTCCCTCTATCCTCCCTCTCTGGGGCCTCAGTCATTCCTTGCTGACTGACAGCCAAGTAGAGAACATATCTTCTTCCAGGTACCCATACTGTGGGTCTTGGAGCCACTCTTGAGGAAGCTCCAAGACAAGCCCTGCTTAGGTCAGGGGCAAAAGCTATGGTTCATTGGGAGTGGAAGTCACTCTGCTTCAACACCCCCTCCCCCAGGGGGCATTCCATTTTGCTGCAGCTGGAATATACCACTAACACTGGAGTGCATCTTGGGAGGTGTCCCCTCACCCACCGCTAGGGGGCAGCCAGAGGGACCTGCCAGTAGACTCCAGAAGCAGATATAGGGGTTGCTGGAGATCAAGGCAGTGTGGAGACCGCAGCAGACCAGAGGCAAGTCCCAAGGCCAACGTTTTCTAGATAGCGTGGAGTGTAGACTAGCACTACCTGGTATGGCCTGGTGAGGCCCCGGAGTCAGGGTAGGAATTTGGAACAAAGCATATGAATTCAGGAGCACATGAATCCCCAGCTCAGCGCCACCTTGGCTGAGAGTTGGGATGGTGGGCTGTGCAGTGGTGCTGGGCAGGCTATATCCAGGCACCTTAGTCCTGCTTGTCCCCTTTCTGCTTCCAGGGGTAGATGAGCTCTCCAAAAAACAGCTTGCGGCACAGGGAGCCCCAAGAGTGCTTGGGGTGGCAGCCACAGGTTGGCAGGCGGTAATTGTGCACCACACTGCTGAAGGACAGGGGGTTTATCTGGAAAAATAGAATGGTAGTCAGCATCGTGATCAGAGTACGGCAGCATGTCTGCAGAGAAAGAACTGGGGTATAGGCACCATGTGCCTGCGTGGCCCTCTGGGGTGTCCCCTGGGCAACTGTGGGACAGGGCCAGCCAGCCCAGACATGTTCTTGCCCATGACACAGCTGGCCAACCCTTAAGGACAGCTACATGCTCCTAAGGCAGATGAGGTGGGGCAGGAGTTACATGTCCCCTAGGGATGGATATACTCCTGTTTAGGATTTATTCAGATCCCAGGAGCCTCCTGGGCAGAGTAAGATTATATAGACTCTCTGGCTGCCTCAACATCTAAGGCAGGATGGGCTTGCCTCAAAAAGCAACGTGCAACTTAGTAAAGTACCCAAAGCTATCCTCCCACAAGGACCAAGCACCCAGGACTGTTTAAGATGGAGTGGAACAGGCTGGGGCTAGTGGGGAATCCCTGTAGGTTGTGAGGCCTTTACTAAGTTGATTCTGTTCCCCTAGGAACTTAAGCCCTATGGGGCCATACAGCAAGCAGCCCGAGTGTCTGATTTGTGGCAAAGGGTCCCTATCCATGAACTGGGATAGACCTTAGCCATGCAAACCACCATGAGCATTCAGGCCCTGCAGGGGGCCCAGGCACAATGGGTCATGGTCATGGTCATGGTCTGGCGGATTCCTCTGTGGCGCCAACTCCTCAGTTTCACTGAGTTCCCTACCTGCACTTGGCCCTAGACTGATGTGCACCTGGTCTCCATACCAACTGACCCCAGCTAACCCTAAACACAGAGCTGTGGGAGGGGCCTCCAGCTCAGGTATTAGGAACATAAGAAGTCTCACCTGCATCATAAGGCGGAGGGGCCTGCCTGCCTTATGCTCCAGGACATGGAACTTCACACCAGCTGCAAGAAAAACAAGACACTGAAGAGGAGGGTGGCATTCCTATCCAGTGCCCACAGAGCCCTGCAGACAGCCCCTGTTGTCCTGCTGCCGATCAGCAGAAGATCGTGTGAGCAGTGACCTCTGGCAGCAACGCCCCTTTCTCAGTGCAGCATCCAGGTGGTGGCAGACCTGCCTGAGCACAGAGCATTCTCTGCCCCACCCTTCCCATCTGCCTCTTTTGAGCAGCTGCCTGGGCAAAACCATGGTCTCTACAGCTTAGAAGCTCTGCAGAAATAGCTCAGTGCAAAAGCCCTGGGTTCAGTCCTGCTACAGAAATGTAGAGGGAAGGAAGAAAGAAGAAAGGAAAAGAAAAAGAGTTGGGATGTCCAGGAAAAGAGGCAACTTTGGTTCAAAGCTGAAAGATATGTCCATAACCTGTGGCTAGAGCTGGCTAAGAGGGCCACCCTGGGCACGGTCACCTTGTAATGGGTGATGGACAATGGCTGTGCCAGGAAATCTTCCAGTCCCCTCCTGTGTCCAAACCCCTGAGCCAGATAAGCTGATTCATTTCTAGGGCCTTCACATTGAGCTACTTCCACAGCCTTTTTAAAATTTTCTTTATTTTGAGACAAAGTCTTGCTAAGTTGCCCAGGCTAGACTCAAAGCCCTTGACCTAAGGGACAGCTTCTCTTCAAGAGCTAGTTTCAAACTGCTATCAGAACACCATGGAGGCAGCCGTGGGCAGAAGGAATGGCAGAGAGACAGTTAGGGTGGTAGATACCAACCACAGACACTGCAGGGCATTCCTGTCAGACGGTGGCCCTCAGCCTGGCCTGCCCCTCCAAGACGAAGGGTTCCAGCAGGTATGTGGCCCACATAACCATGTAGAGGTGGACCTTTTCTGAGCCACAGTCAGATAACACATAAGCTACAGTGGACAGATCTATAGCAAGGATATTATAGGAAGGAGATAGCAATAGCTGCCTTGATCTACAGCCTCAGCGGGTCCTTCTACCCCACCTTATGAGGTCCGCTCTCCATCAGACACCTGGGAGCAGGAAGCTCTGCCTTTCCCAACTACCCATATCCCACTATCTCCAGGAAGCTGACTAGCACAGTAGGCACTTTGCATGGTTCAGTGGATATATGTTCCCAACTGCTAGGGGGCTAGCCACCAGCACATAGCACTTACCTGCCAATCTGTAGGGCCGACAGAGCCGAAGACCCAGTGAGTACAGAGGCAGGGAGTTGATGAGGTCCACAAGCAGATGGATCAGTCCTTGTACAGTGACAACCAGGAGCCGGAGCTGCAACAGAAGCAACACTTAGGACCTCTGAGCCGGGGCTGTGGCCAGAGCCTTGCTGAACATGCTGTCAGAGCCACTTGAAGGGATCCTGGGCCACAACCAAGGGTGACAAGGGGTCAAGGGCCCTGGAGTAAGCGTGGGTCCCATGTTGAGAAGAGCAGAGAGCCTGCCCTTGGTGCAGGTACTCAAGAGGCAGGAGGGAGGAAGGAGGGCCACGGAGTCAGCCCCCCCTACCAGGTCAGAGACCAGGAATCCCAAAGCCCTACACACTGACGCTGCTCACCTCCACTGTCCACCCCGCAGCACCCAGAGCACCCGACCACCCCCACTGCCCACCATGGGCTCTACTGGCCCTGCCTAGCCAAGTGCTCCAGAGCAGATGTAGCCAGGGTAGGACTCTACTCACTCTAGGGCCCAAGATACATTGTCCAAAACACCCATGCTAATGTGGCCGATAGGGGTAGGTGCCTGGCATAGTTGCACAAAGGGCTAATAGATAAGGGTAGCAGTGACTACTTCAAGTACCAGAGACCCCATGACTTGAGTGCTCAGCTCACCAGGGTGAACACGAGGTAGTACAGGGCTGTGGTGGGCAGGAGGAAGAGCAGGATGGTGAAGAGCAAGGTTCCAATGAAGAGCTGCAGGGAGAAGGGGGTGGTACATTTGGTGACTCCAGGCTCCGGCCAGGAGTGGCCCCTCTGGCAATGGCCATACACCACTGCTCGCCTCAGCCTGTCCTGTAACTTCCACTGGGACCTCTCGGCATCTGAGGGAGCTCTGGACAGTCTATTCAGACAAGTTTCCCAGTTTCATGAGGGGTGCAACCAGGGGCCTCAGATACATGGCTAGGCTTGTAGGGAGACCAACCGGTGGCCACAGACAGTATCAAGGGAAAGTTCACCTGTGTCAGGTTTGAGCAAACCAGTGTACCATGCCAGAGCCAAAGCTGGGACATGGGGCCCCAGGCTCTATGCCTTGGAAGCAAGGTCCTCACCAGTTGGGGAAAAGTTCGTGTTCCTCCCCTCGGCCCAATTCAGTAGCTACAGGATAGGAGCCTCCTCCCACCCAGGCACCTGATCCAGGTCATAAGAGCAGGAGTCCACCCGCTGACGCAGCACGTTCCACTTCTTCCCCCGGAACAGACGCCAGAGAGAGGACAGGCCATAGATCTTCAGGCAGTACAGCCTGTGGACACAGGCACCATAAGGACTGTGCTCCATGCCTCACCCACTCCCCAGAGCCCACATTGCCCTGGACCCAGGGGCTGCACACAGGACACACATGCTCACCGGGCGCCATAGACATAGAAGCAGTAGATGTGGAAGGTGAGGAGGGCGAGAATGTCCGACAGGATGGACAGGGCAACCGTCAGTCCCAGGCAGGCTGAGAGGCCCACGTGCCACAGGATGCGTTCGATGAAAGGAGACATGAGGTGGATGTAGCCTGGTGGGATGGTGGTCAGCCCTAAGGGGTGTGCCTGGAGGTCCTGGGGCACCCCAGTTCCTTGCTAAATGTGGATGCCTGTGGTTTGAAATACCACACACATACGAACCACACCACTGGCCTGATGTTTGGCAGGGCAGCAGCCCAGCACAGTGGGCTTCACACACATGGGAGGGTCGGAAGTGGGGACAAAAGGGACAGGCCTGGTGGGGCTTTGCCATCCTCCTCAGCTGGGGCCTGGGCCTCAGGAGTGTGAACCCCTGCTAACCCTCTGACCCTCAGCAGGTACTCACTGATCCACAGGTGAATGTGGTACAGGAAGAAGCGGCCCAGCACCTGGTCCAGTGCCCGGTTCATCTTGAGCCCAGCAGGAGCACCCATCAGCCACTGCAGCAGATGCTGGAGCTCCTCGGCCACATGCTGTAGGGACATAGCGTGGGGGTGGGTGGTTGGGAAGTCGTAATTGTTGGACTGGGATGCAGTCAGAGTCAACATCAACACCTCTTAGAATTTTCATGATGGGCTTCCACCTTGGCCAGTTTGCCCAAGCAAGGCAAAAGCAGTCCACACTTCCTTCTTCCTAAGATCCAGATCCCTATCTCTTAATATGCATTAGCAGTTTCCAAAATTTTCCCAGCCAAGGAACCCCTCTTCGAGCCCAAGTACAAAATCTAGGCAGCAAATAGCTGCCCCTAGCCCCTTGGGCAGGCATTCCTGAAGGGCATTAATCTCCCAGGAGTATCCTTCTGCCTCCCACCTCACTTCCACGTGCAGCCTCCTGCCTACCCAGGACCTTGCTTTGCCTGTCCACTAGAGCCCAGAAAGCTCACCGAAGATTTCCAGGACTAACCTACCTTCCCAGTGGAGACTGAGTTTCTTACAGGAGAAAGGAAACATAGAGAAACTTCCACTACCTCTCATAAACTAAGGGAAGAAGTCTGCAAACAGGAACAGAGAACAGTGCCTGGTGGCACCTCAGTTGCACGCATTCATACGGGGCCAGGACAGAGAGGCCTCTGGACTCTCAGAGGCCTCAGCCTCAAACCTGGACAGTAGGGCTTACCTCAGGCTCTACAGGGAAACTGTAGGCTGAAGACCCCACCCCACCATCTACCACCACTTGGTATGTGACCTTGTGTGAGTGAGAAAACATCAGCCAGCAGGCCCGAGCAGCAGTGATGGATGACACAGCATGGGAGAAGAAGATAAGATTGAGTGAGGGCAAGAGACAGCACAGGAGCCTCAAGAGCAAGCAGGGAAGCCAGGTTCTGACCACCAAGGAGGAAAGCCAGTATCCGGGAGCTGTGCTGGCCATAAGCACCCTCACTTCCCTTGCTGAGGCAGGGCTATAGGCAACATCTCTCTGCCCCACCCTGAGGGCCTTCCTTGATCTTGTGCTAAGGCTTCAGCCATGTCAAGATTAGCAAAAGGGGAATGTCTTTTTTAAGTAGAGCTTCTTTAATATTTAAAGGATAAGAGCTTGGCAGCAGGAAAAGACTTTCATTTTTTAATTAAATATTTATATTTTTGAGTAACTGGGCAGAGAGATGTCTAGGACAAAGTTTGCCAAGAAGCAGAATGTACAGTCATGCCTCTTGCTCCCCCTCCCCATCCCTAATCCTTCCCATTGGACTGGTCACGAGTCCCCATAGCCATCAGGGAGCTGAGAGGCACTGGCTCTAGCCCCTCAGAGTCAAGCAGGGCCCAAAAGGTGGGGAAAGAGCCACCCTGTGGGTGGATGCACGTGGGAAAAGGACCACCCTAGGAAGACACGCTCCTAATGGGAGAAACTGCTTTGGGTCCAGCAGCATGTACACATAGCAAGTAGACAAGGACAGAAGAGGAGGGCAGGCCCTGCCCCTGGCCAGGACATGCTGATAAAGCCAAGGACACAGAAGACAAGTCTGTACTTCTAGCTGTCAGCATGGGAATTATGCAACCAATGCCAGGGGCAGCATGACATGCCCAGCAGACAGCCCTGGGCAGAGAGGTTTCTGATGCTGATGCAGAGAGCATGCAGAGAGCAGAGTCCAGGACAGAGTGCTGATCACAGGTAGGAAAGCAATGGAGAGTCACTATCCTGGGCCTAGTAAGGAGAGGGACTCCTCCTAAAAGCTTTAAGCACAAGTGGCCACAGATAAGCTGGGCATGAGGTATATGCCTGTATTCCTAGCACTCGGAGACTGAGCAGGAAGATTACCATAAGTTCCATCATGGCTAGCCTAGACTACATAGTGAGTTCAACACTGGCCTACATTGTGAGACTGTCTCAAAAAAACAGAAACAGAAACAAAAAATAAAACAAACACAAGTGGCCCCATATATATATATGCACCTTCTGGAGAAGTGGGCACTTGGCAAGTGCTACCCTGAGAAACATTCCCTACATCCCCCACTCAGTGTCAGGCATAAGGGTTGTGTCTATAGAGTAAGGCCAGAGAAGAGCTACTCCAGCTGACTGGCAGACTCAGCGAGCCACAAGAGGGGTCCCTCGCTCAGGAAACTGTACTCATACTCACGTCAGCCATGGGGACGAGGGCATCAGCCAGTTGCCCAATTCGGTTACTACTCTGCAGCCAGAACAGCAATGTGACGCCAAGGGTGACATCCACGAGTATGGAGACCAGCGTGTTGGCCTTCCTAGAAGAAAGGTCGGGGGGGGCAGTGTGAGGTGGCCACTGGCAGCCTAAGGTCATACAGGGAGGCTGGTACAGAGCAGGGGTAAAGAAGGAACTGTGCCCACTGTGTTCTACCCTGTGAAGGACATGCTAACCACACCTCATCAACTGAGCGGGGTTCTGGGCCTTCTGGGTGCTGAAGATAAATGTGAGGTGCTCGAACCGGTGCCGGAGCTGCTCGCAGGTGGAGAGCTTGCTAGCGATGAAGGGCAGAGGCCACAACTTCCACACCCTGCAGGAAGCATGAGCATCTGTTAGCGATCCATCAGGGTTCTCCCTTCTGATGATGCAAGCACTGTGCAAATGCACAGAGCACACGCTGGAGCCCAGAGCCTCAGCTACAGTTAGCTCACCTAACACAGAACCTGACCACCTTGCAAAGCTGTGACCTCAATATACCTTAGTTCCCCCAGTCAGCCCAAAACGGAGATGAGTACAGTCCCAAAACTGGAAGTCAGATAGCCTCCTGCCTACCCAGGACCTTGCTTTGCCTGTCCACTAGAGTCCAGAAAGCTCACCGAAGATTTCCAGGACTAACCTACCTTCCCAGTGGAGACTGAGTTTCTTACAGGAGAAAGGAAACATAGAGAAACTTCCACTACCTCTCATAAACTAAGGGAAGAAGTCTGCAAACAGGAACAGAGAACAGTGCCTGGTGGCACCTCAGTTGCACGCATTCATACGGGGCCAGGACAGCAGCACTGGGCCAAGGGTCACATCCATGTTGGCCTTCCTGGAAAGAGGGCTAGCTTGGAGCCCACACTCCCATCCAAAGCCCCTGATGCAGGGAAGAGGGGTCCAAAGAACATCCAAAAAGTACAGAGATGCAACAAACCACATGCCTAGAAATTGGGAGGAAGACCAAAGGGCTCATCCTCCAGGAAGTGGCTCTGAGGCAAAAAAAAAATGGGCCACATTCCACTGGGCCTCCCCTTCCTAACCACTAGGCAGGTGACCTCTTGCTGGCTGCACAGAAACTTAATTGGCATGATGATCTCTCCAAGGTTTCAGATAAGCCGCACATGACCCAAGCCCCGACATACCTCAGGAGCTGCTTGGAAGAGGCACAAAGCCATGAAGGGCAGAAGGCCTTCATTTCCACAGTGATAGCCATGGCTTACCTGAGTGTCAGTGACTATAATAACCAGTCAGCAGCCAATACTTGCCTGCTGGGTTAATCAGTATCTGGTGCTCACCAGCAATTGTGAACCCTTCTTGGATCCTTTGGAAATTCAATAAAATCTAAGGAACTTCTCCACCAAAACTGTACCTCAGCCCAGACACACACTTTTACCGTGTTAATTCACAGGCTGTCTTGAAGCCCCAAAGCCCCACATCTCATATCAAGATCTCCAGTGGCTCACACAACCCAAGGTGTCCCCACAGAGCTGCCAGAACCCTGGTGAGTGGGAAAGGCCAGTCCTCACACCTGACTCTCTCGAGTCCCTGGATCAAAGGGGAAGGAGCACATATGTACAGAAGGGTTTGGGACGTTGTAGGGTAGGGGTGTGGGAAAATCTGGCTCAAGATATACCATGTACAGGTACAAATCCTCAATGATGAATGTGATCATAATGTATACCTAAAATGTACCAATAAACTCAATACAGGGAAAAAATTTTCTAAAGAAAATAAGAGAAGGGGCAACTGAGAATGAATCACTGCCACATCCCACTGGGTGACAACACCAGGAAAATGTCTTCTCAGGGAGGGAGGGGCTCCCAGGTCCCCCTGCTTATAAACCAGCAAACAAGGCCCTCAAGGGCTTTTACAAAATCATGGTCAAAACAGAAGGCCAGGATCTTTGCTGGTGGTTCTGAAGAATGTGAAGATGGAAACCACAATGCCAGGCCAAAAGTGAGTGTCACCCCATAGCCTCAAGGGGGTTCTGCCAACAGTGACAGCTCTGGTGCCTGGAGTCCTGCTGTGTGGAGAGCTGGGGCACGGGGAAGCAGGCAGGCCCAGTTACTGAGTCATCCACAGTGCACTCCATCTTCCCAGCTGATGGGCTGCACATAGCCACTGCAGTCACCCAGGAGTAAGGGACATGAAAATGTCAACTACTACTGGGACGTTTTCTGAGATGCCAGGGGAGGAAGGACAGGATCAGTGCCAGGGCCCTGAGAGTAGTTATGAGCCCGAGGAAGGAACCATATGGGCTTCTATGTCTTGTACACTGAGGAACAAGCCTTTGACTCACAGGGGTCCCATGTGCTCCTCCCTCCATGTCCCCAGTGGCACTTACCAGCAGGCACTTACAGCGGAGACCAGTGACAGCAGGCAGGCCACCAGCATGCAGACAGGCCCTGAAGCCTGCTTTGCCAGCTCCACGAGGATGCTGGCCTCCACACCTTCTGATTGCCAGTGGCTCAGCTTCACCGGGCCTTCATCGAACTGATCTCTGGAGAACAGCACCTCACAGCGTGACACTGTGTCAAAGATGGTGGCCAGGCCCTCTGTACTGGCTGTAGTGTCTGCAGCCTGGCAGGCAGGCAGGACAGTAGGTGGATGCAGAAGGGACAGCAGCACCTTACGCTGCTCATAGAAGATGAGTATGACATGGTCCTCACTGGGAACACCAGGGATGGCAGGCCCTTGCTGGTGGGTGGCTTTGCAGCTCCAGAGCTTACTGCCCCTCTCCCGGCACACTTGCAGCCAGGGCTCATGGGAGAAGATGGTGCCCAGACCTTCTAGGAAGTGGCCCAGGCTCTCCTCAGGCTCCTGCTGGCGGTGGCACCAGGTGCCCAGCACAGCCAAACCCACCTGGCTGGCCTCCTGTACCTGGGCTAGGAATTCCTTGACCTGGATGGGGATGAAGGGAAAGTGCACCACAGCCAAAACTATGGCACTGCTCTGCTCTGGGACCCAATGTCCCACCAAGAGGCCGCTGTCTGCCGAGATGCAGCATGTGGGGAAAAAGGCCTTGAGCACCATCCCAGGGACCCTGGAAGGGAGGGAAGAGGTAAGTTCAGGGCTGCTTTTCCACAAAGACTGGCAACTCTGTGGCTAGGGCATGTGACAACTCAGAGCCCATACTACTCTGCAAGTCCACAGGTTGGGGCAATGCAGCACCAGGTCTGAGCGCTGAGGCTGGTGGGCTCTACTGTCCATCTCACACAGACCTTGCTCCTCCAAGGCCGGTGTGAGGGCCATCCCACAAGGCAGCAGCTGGGAGGGGCCTGGCAAGGCAGTGCCTCCTCTCATCTCAAGACAAGGAGACTGAAAAGGGCACAGTGGCATCCTGAGAGACATCACTTGACAAAGGTTTGAAGGACTAAGCACAAGGCTGTTTTGTGTATTTTTTTGAGGTACTAGGTGTTGAACCCTCTCATATGCCAGACAAGGACTCAAACACTGAACTACATCCCAGCCTTTTTATTTTGAGAGGGTATCCCTCTAAACTGCCTGCGCTGGCCTGAACTTTTGCTCCTCCTGCCTCAGTCTTCTGAGTAACTGGGACTAGAGATATGCACCATGATACCTGCCTAGCACAAGGTTTTTAAGAGCCCTGATTAAAGAGGTTTATTCATGTACAGCACACTGAACAGTGTATAAGATCAACAAAATAAAACAGATTATAATTTTAACCAGGATTTAGTAAGTAAGCTCTTAAGAACAAAATCACAGGGCCAGAAATTTAGCTCAGTGGTCTGGCTTCTCCCTGGCCAGCACAAGGTCCTGAGTTCAATCCCTGGTACCACATACCACAATGCTGGGCATGGTGGCTCATACCTGTAATCCCAGCACTCTGAAGGCAGAGGCAGGAGGATTGCTGTGAGTTTGAGGCTACGGGGCTACATAGTGAGTTCAGGGCCAACCTGAACTACAAAGCAAGACCCTATCTCAAAAAACTAAAAAAAAAAAGAAGAAGAAGAATAAAATCACAAATTTTAAATAAGCTTTTGGACCAAGGAAACCAGAAGCATGTACAGAGCTGGCCACTGTGGTTACTGGTGCAGCTCCCCAGAAGGTACCTGGGGAGGAGCACAGCCCTATACTGTCCCCCTCTGTGGCAGGGAGGGCATCCACCTGTCACTGTGCTGGGAAACAGGCTCAGCTATCATGCACTTTCTGTCCTTTTTGTGACCCTTCATTCTACCTGCAGTGCCCCTGAGATCCCAACAGCCACTTAGGGAAGGGTTCCCAGATGGGGGACATTTTCCTCCTTTTAGGATGTATCTCTCCAACCATGTAGCCATCTAGACAAATGGTAGGTACGCATAGGACTTGGAGATCTGGAAAACGTCATCACATTCTCAGAATAAAGAGTCACCAGCCTTTCTGGCCTGTCACTGCTTCAGGATGGCCTTGAACAGCAGCCCCAAATAGTCATGGATACTAAAGTCTACAGGGTCCAGAGCCTTTCCTTCCCCAGAAGCAAGCTAGTTGGGGATTGTGTATTTCCTGGCAGTCAACCCCTACTGAGCTGGGCTGGGTTTCTTATTCCTCCATCTGAGTCCCTAAGTCAGGCCAGCAGGAAGGACCACCTCACTGGCAGGGTCTCGCTGCCTACGTTGATCTTGTTTGCCTGCATTAAGGACAGAGCAGTCACCCAAGCAATCCACACCTGTGTGAGCAGTTGGAATTCACACCTGAGGGGGCAGCACACAAGCCTTAGACTAAGCCTGGGCCTCAAGTCCAGTGCTGACCAAGCCCTTGGGGACAGACAGGGGAGGAACCTAACACAGCCACAAATGCCAGGAGATTAAGAGGCCAAGGTTCAAACAATGAAGGGAAAAAAGAGAGATTATGGTCCAGCAGCCATATTCTCCTGCAGGTAGGCCAGACCAGGGGCTGGAGGCCTAGGCCAATGATGGCAAACCTTTTAGAGATTTTAATGATACAAACAGCCTGCTACAGCATACATGCCATATGTTTGCCATTGCTGGTCTAGGCCTGTCACAGCCAACTTGGGAATGAGGGATTTTAAAATTGTAGGTTCTAACTGCAAAGGGTACCCTAGTCAACTCCTAAAAGCCCTTTCCTTATAGTGACCACAGGGGGTAGGCAACGAATGGATGTTCGCAAGGTAAAGTCTAGTCCCCCAATTTCTCTTCTTATCCTTTCTTTAGGACCTGCCTCTAGAAGTCCATGAGGCAGTTAGGGGCACTATGAGGGGGACAGAACAATTCTGCCTGTGAAGGGCCCAGCATGTTTAGCTAGGTGGCTGCCACAAGGGATCACCCAGAACAAACTAAGTTTTTAAATATTAGCCCTTCAGGGCCGGAGATTTAGCTCAGTGGTTCCGGCGCCTGTCTTGCAAGCGCAAGGACCCAGGTTCGATCTCCGGTAACCACATACAATACTGGGCATGGAGACTCACACGCAGCAGCAACCAGTACCACATACCAGTGCCGGGCGTGGTAGCTCACGCCTGTAACCCCAGCACTCGGGAGGCAGAGGCAGGAGGATTGCTGTGATGTGAGTTTGAGGCTGAGCTCAGAGCCAGCCTGAACTACAAAGCGAGACTCTGTCTAAAAAAAAAAAAAAAAACAAAAAAAAAAAAAAAAAAAAAAATATATATATATATATATATATATATATATATATATATATATATATATATTAGCCCTTCAGGACACACCAGCTCAGTCAAGACACCATCACCCCCTGCTGGTGAAAACTTTTTCACCAGGGAGCTAAAGAAAATGCCCCATGATTATTGTCTGAAGAGAAATACCTTGGTCTAATAATAAACATATTCTGTGGGGGGAGTTTGTTATTTGGTATGTTCACATTGGGTAAATTCAACAGTTCTACACACACTAGCTTTGTATGTAGTATGTGTCATCTACAAAGCTTAACCACAAAAGCAAAAACAGAACAAGAGGCAAGATGTTGATGGCTCAGATCTGAACTCAACAGAATAGGAGAAAATTCTCATCCCCATTCCCACCTCAGCCCCCGGGAGCGACTGAAGTGCAAAAGAGTGTGTTCACTCACCAGGCTGCAGGGAATCCAGCAGCCAGCAAAAGATGAAACACCAGGCAATCGATAGCAGAGAAGGTGGGAGAGGAATGAAAACAGGCAGAAACCTGGGCAACGTTGACTTTTTTTTTTTTTTTAAGTTTTTTGTAGAGAAGTTCTCACTTTGTAGTTCAGGCTGACCTTGAACTCAATACGTAGCCCAGCCTAGCCTCGAACTCGCGGCCATCGTTCTGCCTCTGCCTCCCAAGTGATGGGATTACAGGTGGGAGCCGTCTTTACCCTATATGGTGTATTTAAACACACACGCGCGCGCGCCAGGACAACTTTCTTCCTTTCTGTTAACAGTGCTTTTCTCTCTCATTCAGAAGAGTGGATGTGATCTGTTTCTCCCCTTTCCTGTGGTCAGGGACACAAGGCAGCAACAAGCCAGACAAGTGCTTGTGGCCCTTGTAAATACCAGGCTGGGCAGGTCACAGAGATCCGCCAGGCGCCCTTCAGCCTCAGGGTGGCAGGACCACCCCACTTCACGGACAAGGAAACAAACCTCAAAGGTCAGAAGCTGGGGCAGCCTCAGAAACTAGATAACCTCCCTCAGTCCCACTGAGAACTCTAGCCCTTTCCTTGCTCACCCTCTGGTCCACTGGGCCGCGTCTCCAAGCGACTGGAAGGGATAGAGTTGAGCACTGTGATAGGTGGGCCTGGACTGACAAAGGTGCTGGAAGCCTCCTGCACCTCCGAGTCCGCGCTGCGGGACACCAGCCCCATTTCCGCCTGTTCCGAGCGCGTTGCTACGCGACGGTCCTTCCTCAAAGGCGCTCCGGCTGCCTGCGGGCCGCTCGCGAGCGTTCCGCATGCAGAAGCCATCCTACTCCACCCACGTCAAACTTCATCGAGTTATCGGCTTTATTTCCCCCTCCCAAGGTGAAAGGGCCTCAAGGCCCTGCGTGGGGTTTCAAAGGAGCCGTCCCTAACCTCAAATTTTGCCCCCCACCCTGCAGAGGAGCTACCCCAAGCCACTTGAGGTCTCCCGTGTTAGTAACTTGCACCCTTATCAGCCAGCTATAAGAACAACGTCCCCGCAGTAAGAAAATTAGTTGACATTTATTGAGCCCTGGAGGCAGTTTTTTACATCTGCCCATTTAATCCCCAGGGGACAGGACCTACTAAGAGAATCAAGCATGGAAATGGCCTAAAATACAGATGCTAATGACCTGGTGGTGGATAGAGGAGGTTACCTCACTACCTGTTGTGGTTACCTCACTACTAGCACTGTCCTATCTGGCATGAAACACCAAATAACTCCACCCCTATCCACACACTTCTTTCAGGCCCCATTTTCCTATTTAGGAGGAAAGGTTATATTTTCTCTTTTTTTTAAGTAGCAGGAGTCTGTCATCAGAGACAGGAGGGTGCCACCTGGAACCCTCCCACCACCCTCATACTTCCATGACTTTAGAACTGTTTGGACATGTTTGTGGAAGAGAAATTGAAGGCTCACACAGCCTTTGAAGTAGTTCTATGTGGGGAAGTAGCAGAGCCAGCCATGTCTCTCGTCCTCCTGGGACACCCACCTCCAGGCCTGACCCTCTAGTCTGCCATTCCCTTCTTACCTCTGCTGGGATCAGAGAAGCCGCTGGAGGCTGGGGTCAGTGGGTGCCTCTGAGGCTAGGGAACCCTGTTGGGCCCTACCCCTTCCCCAAGCCACCCAGCCCAACCACACCCTATCTGCCTGCTTCTGATTAGAAGGCTGGGGCTGGCCCTGGCAGGAGATCTTGCCTAGGTATGTGCTGGCTGGCAGCCCATCATGCCAAGGGATCTAAAGTTCAGCTGCCCACCCCAGAGCTCAGGCTTCTGGGACCTGAGCCAGCACAGCCAAAGCTTGAGTAGACATGGGAACAGGGAACACAGGCCCAGGGGCACCCTAAGGAGGGATGTGGAGAGACCCAGGTTTGGAGCCTTGAAGGAGAGTCAGCTGACTCATCACTCTCTGAGAGAAGACAAAGACCAGCCCAAGGCTAGGTGCATTGGGTCTCAGAGTCAGGAGCATGGCCAGCAGCCTCAGAGGAACCCACTGACCTTCTGTGGGGGTGGTTTAAGGGCCTGGAAGTGGGCCAGCTTGGTGATGGGTGCTTTCATCAGTGTCCACCATTAATCAGTCCAGTTCCCCAAGGTACCGGTACACCTTGATGCAGTTGTCTCCAGCATCGGCTACCACAAGCCGGCCCTCGGGTACACAGGCCACGCCCAAAGGCCTCTTCAGCCCCTTTGACAGCAGGCAGATGGGTGGCCCAGCTCGGGGAAGCAGGATAACCTGGCGCTTCTGCTCATCAGCCACAATGATGTTGCCCTCTGAGTCAGAGCATACACCTGCAGGGTTGCCAAAGTTGTACCCTTTTGGAGTCTTCAGGGAGCCCAGGGGCTGGCAGGCACTACCAAACAGCTGCACATCCCCAAACTCCTCACTCACAGCCAGGCCCCCTTCAGGTCCGGGGCTTACCCAGCGAGGGCCCTCTAGACCCATCACTGAGGGCAGGGCTCGGGGCTCCCAGGTAGGGCCCAACTTGAAGATGTGCACAGCTCCAGGGATGTAGTCTGTTACCAGGAAGCGGCCAAGAGCATCTACAGCCACCCCTCGGGGGGATGGAAGAGTGCCCACTACCACCCAGTGGCCCTGTGGGTCCCGGGCAGTGTGCTTAAGAGCGTGGACAGCTCCATGGACAAGGTCAGTGACGACCACAAGCCCTGAAGCTGTCACAGCCACATCCTCTGGAACAAAGGCCCCAGCCCTCGGCGCGTAGCAGGGCAGGTGGCAGATGGAGCGCCCCTCCAGGTCCAGCACATGGACGCAGGTTGCTGCCCCAGCTGTCAGGAAGAGCAGGCCATCTGAGGAGCAGTGCAGGCCTCGGGGTCCTCCTGCAGCCCCTGAAGGGACCAGGATTTGCCCAAGCAGCTGGGGCTGCTGGGAATAGGTAGGGGGCCCGGCCGGATCCAGTTTGAGGTGCAGGCCCTCAGAGGAGCTGGCGAGTGAAGTGGGGAGTAGGAGGCCAGAGAATCAGGGACAGGAGACTAGGGAGTAGGCAGGTGAGCAGAGTCGGTCTTAGCTTCTTTTTAGCTGCAAGAAAGACATAATAGGGGATGGCAACATATTCCTATAATCATTTGGGAGGCTCGGGAGGAGGATGGCAAGTTTTGAGACCAATCAAGGCAATTTAGTAAGACTTTGTTTCAAAATAAAAAGGGATAGAGATTTCTTGCCTACCATGCCTGGCCCTGGATTCAATTCCTAATACTGATAGGGTTGGGGGAGTGAGAAAGGAGTAGAGAGGGGAGGCTCTTTCCTTGTATATAAGTGGTGACTTCATGGTCTTAGAGCCATCCTAAGCAAGATTGGCATTTCCCACTGTACTGATGAGCTTAAAGCATGAGGCAGGGAACAGTGCTGAACTGGATTTGAGCACAGATCCTCTAGCTCCTAAGTGCTCATCTGGTCCCCAAGCCCAGGGCCACCAGGTGTCAAGGTGCCTGAAAGAAGAATCTAGGAGTGGCCAGGGATTTAGCTCAGTGGTTCTGGCGCCTGTCTTGTAAGTGCAAGGGCCCGGTAACCACATACTATACTGGGTGTGGAGACTCATGCCCAGCAGCAACCAGTACCACATACCTCAGTGCCAGGCGTGGTGGCTCACGCCTGTAATCCCAACACTCCGGAGGCACAGGCAGGAGGATTGCTATGAGGTGAGTTTGAGGCTAAGCTCAGGGCCAGCCTGAACTACAAAGCAAGACCCTGTCTCAAAAAGAAAAAAAAAAAAAAAGAAGAAGAATCTAGGAGGTACAACTCACCCACAAAAGTCGAGGTTTAAGGTGTGGGGTATTGTTGTTGGTTATTTGGTCTTTTGTCTTTTTTGAAACAGGGTCTCAATATGTAGCCCAGCCTCACCTCAAATTCAGTCTTTCTGCCTCAAACTCCAGAAGGCTGGAATGTCCACAGCACCAAGCACATAGTGTGTCACCAGGTAGCAGCTTACATGTGTGTGCCACGGAGCCCAGTTCCTACAAGGTTTGGCTAAGTCCCAAATGAGCTCACAGGCAACACAACATCCCGGTTGGGAGTGAGGGTGACAGAGAAGCAGCATCTGTGCGACTGTCCATGGGACCTCTTCCCTCTTGGGAACAGCCTAAACCCCTGCTGGTTCTCCCTGCACTAGGGACACTTTGACCTCTGACGGGTGAAATGGGTTTCCTTCCCAGGGCTTTCTTCCTGTGCCTTCCAGACAGGCCCTGTGAGGGAGTTCCATACCTGGGACCAGGCTCCCCACTCCAGCTCTGCAACAGTTCTTTTCCTGCTTAACCTCTGTTGTTGGAGACCAGGGCCTGTGGGGGAAGCAGGGGGGCCACAGGACAGCAGGCACAAGTCAGCAGACAGGGGAGGCGACCTCTGTTGTTGGAGACCAGGGCCTTCAGGGGGTGGGGACAGAGGTTCCCTGCGGGGACAAGTCTTGAGCGGGCAGTCTGGGCCTGCCCCACTCCGAGGAGGAAGGGAGGGATCGGGTGAGGGAGCAAACAATTGTAAACCTAGTTCTCTTCCTGCCTCAGGCTTCAGTGGGCCTCACTCTCCCTAGACATTCTTCCCACTGGCCCTGCATGGCTGGTTTCCTCTCAGCTAGGCCTCTCCTCACCAAGACAGCCCCCACACACACACAGACACATGCACACAACCAGGGGCAGCCCAGTCACAGCCCCCCAGGCAGGACTTTCTTGACAAGCCTTGGGGAAGGTGACCTGCTGGTTAGGTCACTCTCTTGGCACCCCCAGCAGGAGAGCAGGTTGGTCTTATCTCTGCTTGTGTGGAGTTAGAAATGCGACTCCCAGTACAAGAAATCAAGGTGCGGCAGATACCTGGGGTACCAAGGGATGGGTGTCCCTCAGACTCAGGACCCGGGGCCTCCTCCAGCACCTTCTGGCTCTTCTATAGCCTCTGACAGCCCCTCCCCTCTCGGAGGCCTCTAGGGGAGATTTCATGGCTGGCATCTGTCAGCTCTGATCTACAACCCAGAGCACCCTTGGGCCTACCGAGCCAGCACCCCAGCTCTGGACACCACTTGTAACGCCTCATGGTGGGGTGGCCAGCTGATGCTATCACCAGGTGAATGCAGTTAATGGGGCAGCTGAAGGTCCTGCTTGGACTGGCCCCAGCCTGGCTGGCCCAGCCCCAGCTTGGCCATCCAGGTGCAAGCAGGAATAGCGCTTCCTCTGAGGGCAGCCTGCACTGCGGGGGCCAGTCCTGGGGGGCCGTGGAGAAGTGTCCCAGCTTCCTAGGAAGGTATTAGTTGTAGGTGCAAGACTCTCGGTGCCCCTCCCTACCCATTCCAACCCCCGCCTGTGGAAGGCCAAGCCTGGTCGCACCGGGAAGGAGGCAGCGAACTGTGAAGGCCACTGATGCCTATCGTGGCTGCAGGGCTGGCAGGGCCTGGAGGGGTCCACGCAGGGGGGAGCAGCCCTGAGCCGCAGAATGCAGGAGACACACATAACCACAGAAGAAGCAGCGGCTAGGATGGCCTGGCTAGGTTGGGGCTGCGAGGTGCACAGATCCATATCCACCTTCGGTGCGCCCAAAACCAGTCAGATCATCCGAGTAGCCCCAGAGCATACACTTGTCTCTTCTGGCTCTGTCCCCTGGTGATGCCCCTGCCCCACCCCACGCCAGGTCCCAGGCAGGGCCCAGTCCCAGGGGGAGGCCATTAGGGAGGCCAGGGACACTGCCCACCCAGAGGCTTAGGTCAAGGGCATTTCCTTAGAGCGACCCAGTACTCACGCTGGGAAGGAAGGAAGAAAGGAAGGCAGCCCAGGCGGGGTTTTTGAAGGAGACTTCCACTTTAATATCCACAACAGTGATCAATAAATAGCTGTGACCCAACTATTCCCGTGTGGCCCCAGAAACAAGCCTCACCATGGGCTTGGGGGTCTGTCCACATGCATGCTGAAGCTGGACAGGCCCAGGCAGGCGGCTGAGATTGGGGAGCAGGGTCAGCATGCTAAGGGGGCTATGGTCAGACCTCAGCACTTGGTGGACTCTGCAGGACAGGGATGTCCTTAGGGGTCTGGGAGCCCCCAGCCCTAACACAGGTGCTCCAGCCACTGCCAGGAATGACAGGGTCCTCGGGGCCCTGGAGGGGAAGGCCAGGGGGTGGAACACTGGAGTCAGCCTCACATTTGGTGGTGTGACCAGAAAAGGGCTGAGGTGCTACTGCAGGGCCCAGCATGCTTGCAGGCTCAGAGGACCCCCCGGCCAGCGGGGGGCCCAGCTCGGGCAGTCCCCAGGCCCCTGCTGTGGTCTCAGATCCCTTGGCGGCCTCCCGTTTCACAGAGAGGTCGAGGGGCGTGTCCGGTGGCTGTGCTGCCCGCTCCAGAGCCTGGTGAATGGTCAGAAGCTCCCGGCGGATCTTACTCAGCTGCTCCCGCAGAGGTCGCGGGGCCAGGCCTCCAGCTGGGGCCAGCTGCCCCAGGCACTGCTCCACCCTGGCATAGTCGCCCAGGGCTCGGGTCAGGTCCTTTCCCACAGGCCCTGTACTGCCCAGCACCAGACCCTGTGGCTTCTGGGGGTGGGGAACCTCTGGCCCTGAGGCCTCAAGGTCTCCCAGCTCCTTCTCTTCAGGCCAGAGCATCAGGGAAGAGCCAGTTGACAGGCTGAAGAATAGGAGGTAGTCAGGAAGCTGTAATGTCCACCATAGCAACCCCAGCCTTGATCCCTGTGTCTTTTTTTTATTGTTTTTGTTTTGTTTTTTGGAGACAGGGTCTTGCTTTGTAGTTCAGGCTGGCCCTGAGCTCACTGTGTAGCCCAGGCAAGTCATGAACTCTCAGCAATCCTCCTTCCTCTGCCTCCCAAGTGCTGGGCTTACAGACATGAGCCACCATGTCTGGCACTGTGGTATGAGGTACTGGGGATCGAACTTGTACCTTGCACTTGCAAGGAAGCAGACGCTTAAACCACTGAGTTAAATCCTCAGCCCTTTTTTTTTTTTTTTTTTGAGACAGGGTCTCGCTTTGTGGTTGAGGCTGGCCCTGAGCTCAGCCTCAAACTCACATCACAATCCTCCTGCCTCTGCCTCCCGAGTGCTGGGATTACAGGTGTGAGCCACCATGCCCGGCACTGTGGTATGTGGTACTGGTTGCTGCTGGGCGTGAGTCTCCACACCCAGTATTGTTATGTGGTTACCGGGGAATCGAACCCGGGCCCTTGCGCTTGCAAGACAGGCGCCAGAACCACTGAGCTAACTCCCCGGCCCCTCAGCCCTTTTTATTATTGTTCTCAAGACAAGGTCTCAGTGTGTAGTTCAGGCTGACTCTGAACTCACTATGTAGCCCACGCTGGCCTCAAGTTTGTGGCAATCTTCCTGCCTCAGACTCCCGAATGCTAGGATTATAGACATGTACTACTATGCCCAGCTCTCTGTGTCTTCTGCCCTCTGCTGCCCCCAGTCACTACTATGTCACCTACAGCCCCAGAGAAAGAGAATGAGGTCCCCTTAGGGCAGACAAAACACTCTTTGTCACAGTTCCTTTCTGTGGCCAGGAACCCATACTCCAAGTGAGTAAGCTCAGAAGAGGTCCCAGCCCCCCATCCAGCCCTCCCCTGATCTCTCCGTTCCCAGAACCCAAAGTCCGTGGAACCCACCTGCTCTGGGGATGGAACTTTGCCAGGCTTGAGGAGGCCTTCTGGAGCTCCAGCCTACTCCCTGGAGGCAGCCTCTTCTGAGGGTCACTCTGGACAGGTCCCTGCAGCTCTCCCTCCTGCCCTGGGTCCCGGGGGGTGCTGTGGGCCCAGGCCCTGACCAGCCCTGGAATGGGCACTTTCAGGAGCTCAGGAGCCAGAGTCCCAGAGGGCCCCTTGGGAGGCGCAGAGGGCTTGGCTTGGGCTGTCCTGCCCGAGGGCAGCCCTACTCTGTGCTCCAGCAGCAGAGGATAGAATAGGCGGGGGGTCAGGGCCTGGCGCTCAGGGGGCTGCTGGGATGACAGAGTGGTGGCTGGGGGCAGCAGTGGGCTGGCTGAGGCCAGGAAGGGCATGTGCGCAGCGGCAGCCAGTGAAGGTCCCAGGTAGGAGAAGAGGCCTGGGCCAAGAGGGTAGTTGACACCCAGCAGAGACAGGTGGAGGCTATGAGCCTCAGGGAAGTCACCTGGAGGAGGAGGTGGGTAGCAGGGGACACTGGTCTCAGGACCTGCTGAGGCCATGGCCCCCATAGTCCCCACGGCCATGCTCCTTGGGCCACCACCTAGCCCTGGCTTCCATGACTCCACCAGGAGCTCAGTGGGGCCTGGACCCTTCCGGGAGGCCCTGGTCAAAGGGGGAAGTGGCCCTGGGGACCCCTCTGAACCAGGCTTGGGACCTCCACCACAGTGGCGCCGGGAGAGGCTGTCAGTGACAAGACTGGGCACAGGTGGCTGAATTCCAGGGCCTGGAGGATCCCCGGGGCAGTCGGGGGTGGGCACTCGGGGCCTGGGTGAGGAGGATGCACGGCGGCATGCCCAGTCAGGGGAGTCCAGCAGCAGTGAGAGGGAGTCTTTGCAGAGGCTGTACTTCATGTGGTTGTATAGGTGTGACTTCTCCAGGCAGGTGAAGGGACACTGGAAGCATTTATAGTTGTACGGCTTGCCCCAGGGCCGAGGGATGTAGTGCGGTTTCTTGGGCTTCCGTGACCGTACCCTGGCCCCTGCGCCCACGCGGCACGATCCTCCCTCTCGAGACATGGCAGTCTGCTAGTGGGCAGGTCCAGGCACCATGGCCATCTGTCAACAGGGTACCACAGTCAGCATCGGGGCTCTCAGGCTCCCTGTCCTGCGCGGGGGACACCCCCCTCCAGGGATAAGAGTTCAAGGAGCCCTGCTTGCCTCTGCCCTGTGATCTTGAACCCTTAGCCTCTGCACTGCAGATCCCTTGACCTTGAACTCCTCTCTGGATATTTCTGGGTTGTCTGGTTAACAAAGAAAAATGCAGAGTTCCTGCTCAAATCTGATCCAGACACCAAATCATTTTCTAGTGTAAGTATGGACTAAGCATTATTTGTAAACAACTCCAAAAAATTATTCATTGCATCTCTGATACTTAAGTTTGCCGAGTGTCCTGTATTTGGCCAGTAATAATATAAATTCCTCCCAGGACAGGTTAGCCCCCTAGGCTGGTTTCTGAGATAATTCGTTCTCTGTCCAGGTCCTGCCCCTTATGCCAGGCAAGTACTCAGCACCTGATAAGTAACTGAAAGAAGCTGCATGTGACCAGACCCTCCCATCCTCTGCCAGCCAGAGACTCCCAGGCTCGCGGAGCCACCCTGCCCCACTGGAGGCCGAGGTGAAAGCTAGCGAGCCCGAGACCAGCAGAGCCTCTGACTGTCTGGCTAACACGGTGCATGTGTGTGAGCATGCTTGTGTGTATGTTTGTGTGTGTGCCCGCATGCCTGAGACCGCTCCAGTGGAGTTTCAGGTAGCCATGGGGTCTCGGAGGGGGTTGGCCTCACAGGGAGCCAGCCCAGGCTGGGGGGAGTGGACATCACAGCATGGCCCCATAGCACAGCCACCTGCTCAGCCCAGCTCCATCTGGGTGGCTCCAGGCAGGTCGGCGACCAAGCCCGAAGCAGCACGCTCAGCCAAGACCCTCTTCTCCCCACGCCCTATACCACACGCCAGCTTGGGAGCTGCTCTACCCTCCATCTGGGCCACCACCTGGGCTCTTCACTGCCCTGGCACTTTCGCCCATGTGGGGTGCATGGCATGTGTGCACACAGGCATACGAGGCTGTCCAGGAGTCCTGGCGCGGCAGCTCAAGGAGCAACTTCTTGGTGGCTGTGCCACTGAGTACAGAGGGGCCTTGGCATGCATGCCCACATGCCCCATACCCAACCCAGGGTGGACACCACTGCTTAGGCATGGCAACACACACGTGCACACACACAGCCCTCACCCAAGGACACATAAGACACGGCTGGGATTCACATGGTCACACACCCATCATAGATGTGCACATATGTGCATGTCACAGAGAGCCAGAGGGCTGAACTGAGCGTGGGGCCGGTCTCTGGCCACAGCCTTCCACATTCCCATCACAGTCAGCCCAGAGCATACTGCCTCTACAGCCACCAAACACCATGTGGGTACCCCTGTTACAGGGTGGAGAGGGTCCCTCCAAAAGGTCAGCATGTCCAGACTGAGATACGAGAGTGAGGTTGACAGGGCTCCAAGGTCGGAAGGAGTAGGCTGGCCCAGGAGCTACCTAGATTCTGTGGGTGCAGAGGCAGCCCTTCTCCCTGCCCTGTCCCCTACCAGATGTGGATGACAGATATGCGCGTGTACAGGCGACAGAGGCGGCTGTACCGGGGCCATCGATCACCCAGCCCTGGGAGCCACACAGCTGTGCACACTAGTGCTGATACCCCCCTCCCTTGCCCCCCTCAGCCGGGCTAGGGGCTCCTCCTGCCTGCCCCTGCCCAGGGGCTCCAGAACAAGGCTCCATCTGTGGTGCTCCTTCAGGCCAGGCACCAGTGCAGAGGAAGGGTGTCCAGAGGCCATCTCATCAGGGGCTGACCCCGCAAGGACCAGAGGAAGCCCGGCACTCACCCGGTGCGGTGCACAGGGACTCGGGACCACCAGTCACCCTGACACATACAGACACATTACCTGACCTGTGACAGACCAGGGCATGCTCCCAGACGCCCTGGTCGCTTTCCCTGTCTGGGATGAACCTTCGGCCCTTGGCAGCCGAGGTGGCCACCAGCAGATCACAGCCCATCCACCGCGCCCCCGCTGGGACTCGGGGACACCCCACAGGCTCCCACAGGCTCTCACAGGCTGAGATGGGGCCGGTTGGGACTCCACACTTTCCCTTGCCTCCCGTTGCGCAGCACCCAGGTGGTCTCCGTCGGAGTCGGGATGCAGGCCACTGGGGACACCCTGGCAGTGCATGCATCCGGTTCTCTCGCGACCTGCGCGGCCGCCCATACACCCGCCCAGCGCCCCAACTTCGTGGGAAGCGCCGCCGCCGCCTTACCCGTGTCTGCCGAGCCGAGCCCGCGGCTCCCGCCAAGTCTGTGAGGAGGAACGAACTTGGCTCCCGCGCGCACTCGCGGACGCAGCCAGGGAAACTGAAGGAGCCCGACGCGGGGAGCGGCCGCCGCGGACTGCGTCCCCCGACGCCGGCTCGCCCACCAAAGTTGGCGGCGAGACGCGCGCGTGCGCCAGGGCGCGGGCTTCGGGGCGCGGCGACCTCCGACCCGACCGGGGCGCGGGGAGGTGGGACAGCCCTCGCCCGCGCACTAGCCGGCCGGCTCAGGACTGAGCACTGGCCGTGGATGCCGCAAGGCCACCGAGTCAGGAGTGGCGCGCAGGTGCGAGCGACTCGGGGGCGACGGGCACCGTCCCCGCCCCCGTTGCCTGCAGGCTGCCGCGGGGGTTCGCAGAGGTGCGCAGGTCTCCGGGTCCCGCAGCGGCGTGAGGGGGCGTCAGTGCTCATCTGTCAGGCTCGGACCGGGACGGTCGTCTGCCCTGCCGGGCAAGGGGAGGGAGAAGGCTGAGCCCCGGGGACCAGTCCGCACAGCTGTCCGGGAGGGGCCGGCACAGACCCGGGCTGCATCCCTGCGGCTTTCCCGGGGCAGGTGGCTCTGTACAGTTCCTTGTCTCCAAATGGGAGGTGAAATGGCTCCGCACTCCTGTGCCCCTGCCAGCCCACTGAAGGTTACTGTTTCAGTAAGGTTAGACACTGTGTATGAACGCTCTCTTTCTTGGATGCAGCACCCCAATATCATCTTCTCAAGGGGGTGTCTGTGGGCTGTGGGGGGGCACAAGTTTTTTTGCCTGTGATCTGAAGGAGCTTCTCCCCTCTCCGGAGGTCTTGGGGATGGTAAAAGGGACAGGAAGGGCAGGGAGGCATAGTATGAGCCTGGAAATGCCCTTCCCTTCTTATCCTCTTGGCCAGAGCTGCTCCTGACCCGTCAAAACTCAACATCCCAGGTCCTACTTTTCTGCTGGTCCTGACAGAAATTTGCGTGGCTAGTTGATTCCATCTCGGTGATGAACACAGATATGGCTGGAACCTCTCATAACCTTCAATTAGGGGAAAATAGCTTTAATCAGTGATGTATGAAGTGAGTTTGAGATACGAGGGTCTCCGGGCCAACGCTGGGGGGGTACCAAGAATCACTTGCTTGTGAGTCTCGGCTACAGGCTTCTGGGGTCTTCTCAACCCACTTGAAGAATAGGAAGCTCTGGGCTGTGGATGTAGCTCAGTGATTCCGCGTCTGTTTGGCAAGCAAAAGGTCCCAAGTTCGATCCCCAGTAACTACACACCACAATGCGGGGCATGGTCCCAACACTTGGGAGGCAGAGGCAGGAGGTTCAGGACTGAGCACTGGCTGTGGATGCCGCAAGGCCACTGAGTCAGGAGTGACGCGCAGGTGCGAGCGACTCGGGGGCGACGGGCATCGTCCCCGCCCCCATTGCCTGCAGGCTGCTGCGGGGGTTCGCAGGGGTGCACAGGTCTCCGGGTCCCCCAGCGGCATGAGGGGGCGTCAGTGCTCAACTGTCAGACTGAGGGAGGCAGAGGCAGGTGAGTTCGAAGCTCACCTGAGCCACATAATGAGTTCAGGGCTACTTGAACTATAAAGCGAGTCCTGTCTCAAAAAAAAAGGAGCATGGGGAATTAGGAGAACCCTCTAGTGGTTTGGGGGTGCTGTCTTCCAATAGGGCAGACAGAGGGAATCTCAATGTTTTTGATCCTGGGAGACATTCTTGGCTTCCTGGTCTGATCAAGGAGCAGGGCCACATGATTCTGAGGGGACAATAGTCCAATTTGGTCTCCTCTTGTTCCCACACGACCTCTCAACACAGCAGCCCACTGCTGTCTGGAGGTGTTCATGGGTGGCATGGGGCTGAAGGGGTGCTAGAGCCATGGCACCGTGCCAGCCTTATCTCTGCCTGCCTGGTCTGGCCTTGCTGACCAGCTGACTGAGCAGGTGGCCTTGGGCTGGGAGACAGCTTGTGCAGCCTTCATGCCAGCAGCCCTCTGGATACAGGGACCCAGAGGTTGGTCCCTCACCATGGGTGCTCACCAGAAAGGCAGGGGCCCGGGTCACCTCAATCCAGTAGCTGTTGGGACCTCAGGCCTTGGGGTTCCAGGGACAGCTCTGTGCGCTTTAGTCTCTCATTTATCACCTCAGGCTGACCTTCTTATGGGTCTTGGAGAGGCCACGTCTGCAAGTACAGGGGAGGGCTAGCCGAAGCAGTGGCTATCATCCAGAGAAACTCTGGTCTTGTGGAGCCCTGATCTTGGGGTTCCCTGATCTCAGTGTGCCGGGAATGAAGCCCAGTGAAGCTCAAGTGACTAAGGAGCCCCAGGAAAGACGGCTGTGGTGTCATGTCAGAAAAACAGGAAGGCACTAGAGGGGCCACTCAGCCCCACAGCGCCTCACCTCTGCCTGATGAACGTTTACAGAGGTTTGAGAGGGAGGAAGAAGGAGCAGCACATGGGGGACCCAAGGGCCATGACCCGGATGCATTTCCCCATCTAGGAGAGATCTGTGAAGGGAAATACACAGTTCCCGGGCTCTGGCTTGTGGGGGTCAATGAAGCTGGCTGGAAGCTAGTGCCTGCCCTCTGCCCCAGGGGCTTCCAAGCACAGCCAGCCTCAGTGTCCTTTCCTTCAGAACATGACACCGCTATGATCTACCTTACCTACACACTGGGGGCCGGAGCCTGGGCCTGGGCCCGGGCCCCTGCCCTTTGGAATTTGGCATTTCTCTGACCCTTTGTATCCCAACCTGCAAGACCCCTGCCCATACTCCCCTCTAGAAGGGGTGAGGTGCAGCCTCTGTCTTGGAGGCCCCTGGCCCTAGGGGCATCTTGGGTGGTAGCAGTGGTCTTCTCCATGGGTACACTTCTGCCCCCAGCTGGAGGTTTATTTCGACCATTAACCTTTTCTCCTTGGCCTGCCCACGGCTACGTGCCTGTCACCTCCGTTACGGCTGAGGTTGCCAGCTGGACAGGGGGTGAGGATGTGCAGGCTGGCCAGGGTCTGCAGCCACACAGTGCCTGCAGCAGATCTGTCTCCTCTCCTCAGTGTTGCAGCCCTGCCCAGGATAGGTGTGGGTGGAGGCGCAGGCGTAGAGCCAGACTTGATCCCCCCACTTCCAGGCTCTGCCTAAAGCCTGAGACTGGATGTACTTGCCAAGGCAGCAACTCTGGGCCCCCATGGTGGTTGGCCCCAAATAGCAAGTTTAGCCGTGGCTCTCATTTGGGTGTGGGAACTGGGACCCACCCCCCCGCCTCAACCTGGAGTGCTTGGGCTGTCCCTGGAACATCCTGCTCTCCTCAGCTGGGGACACCAGAGGTATGTGGTTGAAATGTGCCCGAGGGCCTGTACCCACTGAGGCTGCAGACTGTGCCAGCGTGGGGAAGCCACAGCCTGCACACAGTAGGGATGTGAGGGGGTGAGGGAGATGGATGACTAAAATGGGGAGGGGCAGCCCAGGCTTGAGACGGCTGGGCAGGAGCTTGGCTCCCAGTGGGGCACATGTAGGGCCTGGAGAATTTGGAGTTCTCTGTGACTCAGTGGTCAACTGGGGCCCAGTGGGGGTTACTCTGCTGTGTATCTCAGGCAACTGGGAGGCACTGAGAGGCAGTGCTGCTGTGGGAATGAGTGTCTCACCACAACAGGATCCAGGCTGGGGCAGGAGCCTCTCCATTCACAGAGGGGCCAGCAGCAGGCGGGTGGGATGAGGCTCAGGCAGCCCAAGCCCCCACCCAATTTCCGAGCCTGGCACTGGTTGAGCAGTGCCTGGGGCCGACAGCAGCCATATGTTGGGAAGAGGAGCTGTGTGCGTTGCTCTGCGGCCCCCAGGGCCGGCCTTCCTGGGCCTGTCACAGACGATTTTTCCCGCCTGAGTGGCAGGCTGGCTGAGGGTGGGGCGGTGGGGGACTGTGAGCTGGTTTCATGTCTAGGACCCCCGCAGCTCCTGACCCCAGGACTTCCTTCTCTTGGGGCAGGTCCAGGCCTTGGCCTTGAGCCCCCAAATACCTCACTGAATGTTCCTCCTGCTGTGGTCATCTGTTTCCAGCTCAAGGTTGGGGACCCTGCATATAACCCCTAGTCACTCGGTAGGGGCAGACCTTCCTGGTTGAAGGTGGGTGGCAGCCAGGGGTCCACACTGGGCAGCCATGCGCCCCGGGCAGGCGGGAGAGGGCCAGGAGCACAGCCCTGTCAGCCCAGGGCCCAGAGCTGTGCGCAGGGAGGCAGGGAGGCCACGGCTAATTTGTACACTAAGTGCTTCTGACAGGGATGCCTCACAAGTGAGAACACGCTACCACCCGCCCCAGGAAGGCCACGATAGCTCGCAGCACCAAGCGATGAGGGATGAGAGGGGGTCATGGGAGCAGAGGGCCAGCTAAGGCCAGGAAGTAGGGACTAGAGGGTCAGGGACAGGATGCTGGCATTGTCAGGGTGAAACCACAGGAGACTGGAGGAGGGGTGGGGGGCTTAAGAAGGGGAGATCCTTGGGGAGTGAGCCCCATGCCTCGTGTCTTCTCTTGGCCTCAGCGACAAGTCCTATTACTCTCTGGAGCTTTGTGATCCCGTCCTCAGGACAGTCCATCCTACTCCTGTAGCTTGAGCCAAATCTCAGGTGTGCTGTCATGGTGGTTTAGCTGCTTGGCCTGGCCTGCTGATGCCGAAGTGATGCTGTTAGCTCCTAAGGATGGCCTGGCCACCTTCCCTCCCTCTATATACAGCCCAACTGCCTCCTCCCGACTGCCTGCCCTAACTGCACTGAACCCAAGGAGTTCAACATCCAGGATCAGCTTGAAGATCTCACATGGGTATCCTTAACTCCTCTGTGGACACCCCTCTCCACCTCATCCACTGTCTGCTGGGGCCTGTTGGGGGAGGGGTGCAGCTGCAGGCCTGCTGTGGGCATGGGATGGTCCTGGTGTGTATCTTGCACCCTGGGCCTCCCTGTGGTCTCTTCTAGGGCTGGAGGCTACAGAGGCTAGAAAGAGGTGGGTGGGGCCAGAAGGAAGGGGTCTTGTGAAAAGCCTGGGCTTAGAATGCCCAGAAAGCAGGCATGGAAGGTGCCAGCTCTTGCCAGAAATGTGTCTAGTGCAGCCTGGCTCCTACCCCATAGGAGGTCCAGCCTGGTGTGCAGCCGCGGGGGGCAGGGCTGGCGCTGTGGGCTCCGGCACTGTGGGCTCCGAGGTGAGATGTGTTATGGCAGCTGCCCCGCTGCCCGAGGCCCGCCTGGAGCCAACACTGCTGGTGGCTTTAATTGCTTTCACATTCGATGGGCTGGCCTGTGACAGGCCTCTTACAAGGAGTACTCTGGCCGTGCCCCCCCAGTCCCACTCAACCCAGGAGGCATCTTCCAACCCCAAAGGGGCTTGGGCTGCAGGCCAGAGGGGGCTGAGCAGCTCAGCGTCACCTGTGACACAGGCAGAGGCCCAAGCTAGAACAAGACTGGGAGGGGAAGCAGAGTAGGAGCAGGAGCAGGAGCTCGAGTTGCCGTCCCACTCTGCCCCCCTTGTTCCATCTGCTCCTGTCTGGTGACTGATGGGTTGAGACAGGGCACCAGAACACAGGCAGAGAAAACCACACACACACACACATACAACACACACACACACACACTCTCTCATCCTTTCTGAGGCTGCAGCCTGGCCCTAACCTCTGCCTACTCGGAACGTTGGTTTTTCTGACAGCATCTGCCCAGCCTTTCCTCTGCCCTCTTCGAGGCACGCCTGAACCTCATCTTGGACATAGTCACACACATGGTCACCATCACAGGCCCTGGAGCCCACTGCTACAGTGCCACTGTGGAGATCCACCTGCTGCCCGGGGAGGTGGCCTCTTGAACAGTCTACTTTTCTGTAGGTCCAGACCCCAGGAGAGAAACAGACAGAAGCCTCTCTTACAAAACAAATCGCTTTTATTTGGTCCTTGGAGCCTGAGTGGAAACCGCCCATGGAGTCCTCAAACCAGGAAGGGACTGACAGCGATAAAATGGTCTCTGTCGGGAGAGCTGACCATATTTACAGGGTTAAAAATATTCACAGCTCAGAATAAAAGGAGGCCCAGAGGGGAGAGGGGAATGTGTTTCGAGGTGTAAAAACCTTACAAACCCCACAAGATGCGAGGGTTATGGGCAGGCTGGCTGCCTGCAGGACAGGGGTGGCTGGGCGGGGAACCCAGGAAGCTGGACTTGGACATCCACGTGGCAGACAAGGTGACTGGCTTCAGCAAGCAGCAAGGGGATGCCAGGCAGGCAGGTGGCTCAGTTCCCTGGGCTTCTTGGGGGAGTGGCTGTGCCCTGCCTCGTGCCTCTGATGGGGCTAGGGTCCCTCTCTGTGGCTAGGTGAAGGCCATAGGACAGGCTGGTCCAGGGCTTTGCTGGACCCTGGCCTGCCTGGCCACAGGCAGGGCTGCTGAGGACAAAGCACCCCACCAGACAGCAGGGCTGGGCCCAGCTCCCAACTTGCTGCCCCTCATGGCTTCGATCCTGGCAGGCGCCCCAGGAATTGCATAGTATCATGGGAGGGGCCCTGGCCTGTGGCTACCAGGCACCCACCTCCTGGGAGGCGCTGCTCAAACACCAGGGGTCCAGGGACTCTGCTGCCTGCCTCTTCAGGTTGGGAGCCAGGTTCTGGGCAAACTGAGGAGAGGCTGCCACCCGGGAGCCAATGGTAGTCCTGGCTCTCACCACGGGGTCCTAGCCTCTGACCCCCAGATTTGGTTTTGTGAGCAGTGCTCCTGGTTACCTCTCCCTGGCAGGAGATGCTCCACAATTAGGATAATGGGCCAGCCTGGCTTGGCCTCCGCTCTTGGATGCTGTCCCTGGGGCTGGCAGGTCATGGGGGCTGGTACATGGCCCACGTGGTTCGAGGTATTCTGCTTGGTGGCTGGGAGCCTGGCCGGGGCCTGAGGGTGCTCAGGGATGGGGAAGGGTAGAAGGGCATGGGAGGGCCCAGGGAAAGCTGTGGCTGGCGGCTCCCTGGGCGGGGGTCCTGAGATTCTAGTTCAAGCGTCCTTCGTCGGGGTCTCCCTCATAAAGTGCATGTGGGTGACAGGTGGGCAGTCTGCACAAGCCCCAGCCCAAGGGTACAGTGGTCACAGTGGCCGCGGCCCATGCAGGCCGGCGACCTCAGGTGTGAGAGGGGGGCTGTGGGTGCCCCTGGAGGCTGTCCAGTCACTGAGGAAGGCCTGAGCGGCCTTTCGGTGTGCGAGCCTGTGTGTGATGGAGAATCCAGCGTTGCCCTCCAGCTGGGACAGGATCACCAGGACCTGCCTGGGGGAGGGGGCTGGTAAGGACCAGTGGGAAGCCAGAGTTGGGGTCTAGGGCAAGAGCACCCACCTGTGCAGAGGTGGTACACTGTCTTGGGTACGCAGGCTGCCACGCGTGGATACCACATTGAAGCTGTCGGTGCAGTCACACTGGACATGCAGGTAGGACCTGGGGTGCCGGTTCTCTACCACCACGATGAGCCCAGCCCAGCCATGCGTCAGGTAGTAGCAAGTCATGCCCTCACGGCCCTGGGCACAGGTGCCATGTATAGGGAGGGGCCAGGCTGCACAGATGCCCCTGCTGCCCTCCCCGTGGGAGGAGCTCCACCCACCTCATGCCGCTCGCCTCGGCTCTCAGTGAGCAGGATGATGGCATCAGCCAGTGTGGTTGGCTGTGCCTCCACTGGCTCCACCATGACCAGTCTGGAGCTGTACACTGCAAGCACGTGACCGGGAGGCTCAGGGGGGCCTCGGGGGACCCCTGCTGAGGGGCTGGAGGCTGTAGGGGGGCATGAGTAAGGGAGCTGGCAGGCCTCCCAGATGGGGAGGCAAGTTCGGGCGTGGGGTCCAGGGGGGCTGTTACCCTGTGTGGCGGGGGGCCCTGGCGGGGCAGGGCTCCAGTGGTTGAAGGCACAGCACACCACAGCATACTCGCCAGGTTCCAGCATGACATCGCAGTTTACAAACTTCTTCACGGCACGTTTGCTGTGGGCCAAGAGGCGACCCAAACTCAGGCGGCCACCACTGCCAAAAGTGGCCCGGAACACCAGGATGCACAGGTCTAATAGGTGGCTGTCCACTGTGTCTGAGCGCCTACAGGCCAAAGATGACAGGCTGGGGGTTATACGGTTATGATCATGGGCCTCAGCCCAGCAGGCCCACCCTGCCCACTGCCCACCTGCTGCCCTCTTGGAAGAGGGCGAACTCCAGCGAGGCACGCTCCAGAACAGTGAGCGCCGTCACACCCACAGGCCCGCTGGCAGAGCTGGGGAAGCTCCCCTGTACCCGTGCCTCCTGCCAATCTGCCACCTTGCAGATATCCACAGAGTCAAAGTACCTGGATGTGAGGACAGGTACACTGATACCACAGCTCCCGGACATGGGCCTCTGCTGCCTGGCTCCTAGCATTGGCCCACAGTCTCGCTGTCTGAGGGCATCCTTGGTCGTCCATTGGGAACCCACAGGAAAGGTTCTCCCTGCCAGAAAGTGCTTGTCCTGGTTACAGCCCTCTGGACACCACCAGGGACACCAGGCGCAGACCTGGATTTGGAAAGCAACCCGGGAGCTGCGCTGGAGAGTCTTAGCAAGAGCCAAGACACACAGAAGCCGACCAAGGTGAGCAGAAGGGTGGATGGTGTCCCCTGACAACCCATCCTGAGCAGGCCAGGTACGGAGTACCTGATGAAATCGCTGTATTCCATCCAGAAGACACCCTCGCTACTGCCCCGTGGCATCAGCTCACCCCGCAGGTGCCCTGGCCAGTGAGGCCACTCATCAGACCAGCTGCCGTTCCAAGAGAAACGGCCCCAAGGGTTCCGGAGCCGCAGGAGCCTGTGGACCACAGGGCAGAGGGTTATGACTGCCCTATTCTCCCACCTGGGTCCCCACATTCAATCACCATAACCTCCGGGTCCTACCTGGAGCCCTGAATGTCACGGACGTCCAGAATGGAGTAGGCGTGGCGAGGGCGCAGGCCCAAGTTCTCGTAGGTAGCCTCGTCCACCTTCATGTTGCCCCCCCCGCAGGAGGCACCCATGAGGAACCTGTGCAGCAGAGCAACCCTTGCTGACCAGGGTGGGTGGGGACAGCAAGTGGGCCCCCTTCCCGCCCATGGAAGACACATGTTCGGGAAGTTTGGGCCCAGCCCTCCAGCCTGGAGCCAGCTGGGACTGGTGGGTTCCAGGGTCTGCACCCTTCCACAGGTTTTGGGGTCGAGGCTCAGAAAGCTGAGCTGGTAGGACCAGTCTCAGACATTCCCCGTCCCACAGAAGCCTCAGCAGGCTGAGCTGGAGGTGATGGTCACCAGCTCTTCCCATTGGCCAGATCAGTATGGGTGCTCCCAGAATGACAACACTGGTCCCACCTGGACAGAGTCCTAGCCAAGCCTTTGGACTGTAAACAGTCTGTGCTGGAGCACCTTGTGAAACTCCGCACGGGTCAGACAGCACTGCCCCCTGCTTTTCCCACCACTCACTTTGCCTCTCCTCCCAATGCTGCAGGCCTCGGCAGCACCTGGCCCTCTTACCCAGCCTCCTTAGAACTCAGCATTTTGGCCCAGATGAGGTCAGTGTCAACAGGCTCCTCTCGGGGGTTAGTGGAGCTGACCTGCAGCGCCAGGCTCTCGCAGGGGGCACCGGTGAGCGTGGCCAGGCCTTCGATGGCGCGCCCTGCCTGGAGGGCAAAGTAGGAGCCATGCAGCTTAGCCAGCGCTTTCTCGATGAGAGCCACCCACAGCTGCTTCCGCTGTGCCTGGGGAGAGGCTGGAGTCACAAGGCAGCCCCAGCCTGCCCACCCCACCCTACATCCCATAAGCCCACCTGCGAGAAGAGAAGGAAGCCAGCTTCGTCACAGGGCAGCATGTCGTCTACCAGCACTGTGGTCCAAGTGCCGTCTTTGCACAGCCGCACTTGGTAGGCACCTTCCACGCATAAGGTGCGTGTGACCATCACCCTCTCGACTAGGTCGGGCCGCTCAGCTAGCACTGCCAGTGCACTCAGGAACCTGTGTGGACCAAGTGGCCTCACTGGGGGACCATGGCCAGACCAGTGGCCTCCCAGCCTCCACCAGGTTTGCCTGGCCCTGGGCAGATGCCTGGAGCTCACCAGCAGTTCCCCAGCAGCCCCTGCAGGATGTCAGAGGGCCGGAGTGTGTGGAAGACGGACCACGGGGTGCTGTGGTCCCTGAAGACAGAGCAGTTGATCTCATGGGGCCGTAGCCACTGCTTCACGCGCTGTTGGACGCTGTCGCCCATGGGGAAGCCCACAGATGCAGGCCCAGGGGGGAAGCTGTCGTCTACAAAGTTCACGCTGTTCTGCAGGGATCACAGCCAGACATTCAGGCTGGGCAGGGCAGACCCCACTCTCCCAGAAGGGTCACAGAAGGATGTGTGGGCTCTATGTGCAGCCCACAGACCTCTGCGCTTGGCCAGCCTGACCTATGTGGACGGTTCACTGTCAGGATGACCCCTACTGACTGTGGGGATGCAGTCACCTGATCAAGACATTACAGTTGGTGACAGATTGACTTCATCAAGTATGTACCTGAGAAGAGCGTGCAGCCTAGCAGGTGTGGGCTAAGGGGACCTAATGAGGGGCTGCAGCAGCAAAGGACAGCAGTGCTAGCCTGTCCCTGACCCCTACCTGGGGAAGCTGCCAATGCTCCTCCACCCCCATTTCCAACAGTCTCTATATGGCTCCCAGGAGCTTAGGCAAGGGTAAGACTATCCCATAACTTGGTCACTAGCAGACAACAGTGGTGGGGGGCTCAGCCTGAGTTTGGTTAGAAGGGGCCACTCACCTCCCGGCAGAAGGCCACTATGTTCTCCCAGAGAGCCTTGGCCTCGCCCTCATCTGTCTGACGTAGCTTCTCCACATGCATGCTTTCCCGGCGTCTCAGGGGTGTGGTCCCCCGGCGCTGGGCCACCAGCAGCTGGGGAGTGTGACAGGCCGCGCAATGTTTGGCCCTGGGTGTGTTGAGTAGGGTGCAGGCAGGACAGGCCCACTGGCCTGAGCGCTCAGTTAGGAGGCGGGTGGCCTTGTGGGCTGAGGAGCCCCGTCCACAGCTGCTGCCACAGGGGCCTGGTTTGTTGGCACCACAGTCTGGGCAGTGGGAGGGGGGCTCAACATGCTCCTGGAAGCCATGCAGCTTAGAGCAGCCACAGGCTGTACACCTGGGGGCCGCTGTGGGGTTCCGGAGTGTGCACTTGGCACAGGCCCAGGTGGTGAAGTCAGGGCTGGAGGGGCTGGCAGGTGTGTAGCGTACAGTGTCCCCAGTCAGGTCAATGACATCACTACCTGGGGCGGGGCTGCAGGCCTCACCACGGGCAGGCCTGTCCTCTGGGGCTTCCTCCTCCAGCACACTCAACCTTTTGCCTGACAGCAGCTCCGCCAGGCGAGAGGACCCAGCCCCAGGCCCAGCCCCAGCCCCAGCCCAGCCTTTGGAGCTAATGGAAGTCGAAGGCTGAACAGCCTCAGGCACAGGTGGCTGCAGCTGGGGAGGAACCTCTCTGCGACTTCGGGGCACAGGATTGTTCTGTAGAGTAGATGAAAAGGGGCTAAAGGGCGGTATCCTGGGGGGTTCCTGGTTAGCAGAAGCTGGACCTTGGCTGGTAGAGGGAGGGTCAACCTCAGCACCTTCCACAGGAAGGACTGGCAGGGTAGGGGCAGGTATAGCATGGAAGCCTGAGGGGGCCACAACCTCGGGCACCACCAGGGCCTCTGGGGGGATCCTGGGCAGTGACAGTTTCCGGGGGCCCCCACAGGCAGAGCAGGAGCTAGCCACAGGTGTGTTGTGCAGGGTGCAGCGCTGGCAGGCCCAGCCACTTTTAGGCTCTGCCCCCTCCTCTGGGCCCTCCAGCTCCGCCGCTTCCTCCTCCTCAGGGTGCCTCCTGGCTGGCTCCACGGCTCCCAGTCCCACTGTCCGTGCTGGGCCAGCCTCTTCCTTGCAGCTGCCCTTTGGTTCCACAAGGACAGTGGGTGGCTTGGGCAGGACCCCATTGATGATGGGCAGCAAGGTGCCTCCAGGGCCAGGCTCTGGGGTGAAGCCACACACCTCACAGGCCTCCTTGCCCAGCAAATTCCGGAATGTGCAGCGAGCGCAGGGCCATTTCTGCTCCTCCACACTGAGCCGCAAGATCTGGTCCAAGTCAGGCTTGTGCCGGGGAGCCTCACAGATGGAGCACTGGCGCTGGCCGGCCGGGTTCAGGAAGGTGCAACGTGCACAGGACCACTCCCCCACCGTGGCCATAGACCCAGGTGAGTGCGTGTGGCTGCAAGGGAAGGCCCTGGTCAGTAAGACTCCTGTGAGGCTCACGGTCACGACACCACCACGTCAGGGAGGGAAACTGGGAATGGGGCCAACTCAGGATCAGGCTGCACTCTGCCTCGGTTCATATAGGTAGAGGGGTTACAGACCTGCTGTTAGAGGCAGAGGGCCCAAAGCTTCTACCCATGGTCAATCTCAAGCTCTGATTTCCTTGCTCACTGAAGGCATGGTAGACCCCTAACCCCTGATCCTGGACCTGGAGAGCCCTGGGATAGGGTGGTGGTGGGTCCTAGGTGGCTGCACAGAGCCTGCCCATGGGGGGCTGCCTGAGCACAGCCCACTTGGTGGTCAGGGCCAGAAGGCCTAGACCTGCTGCTTTCCTTTGGACAGGACACATGGTTCCTCCTGGGTTTCAGGACCAGATGTAAAGTGTACTTTGTGAAGGGAAGGCTGCCAGCAGCCCCAGAACTGGATAAGTTCCTGGGCCTCTCCTCCCTGAGCAGAAGAGGAGGCGATGGGACGTAAGGGAGCAGGCAGGATGCACAGCAGGCAGGGTATTTCCTGGTCCATTGTGGTCTGGGGTAGGGTGAATGAGGGGGGAGGAAGGGGGTCTCTATCCTCCACAACATCCCTTAAACTTACTGAGGTGTGGCCTGCAGGAAAATCGATTGTTCTTTTTAACAAGACACAAAGCTTGTACTTTTAATCCTTTGGTTAGGAATAAAGAAACCTTGCTCTTCAGGAAAAACAAAATTCCAAAAATCTCCCTGAGCAACTCAAATGGTTCTCAGAGCTGATTCTCAGAGAACAGGCAGAACTATGCTTGGCCCATGTGGTGGGGGTATTGACCTGCCCGTGGCTGTGACCACAGAGAGTAAGAGCTGAGTAGACAGAACCCTGGAGGTGCAGAGGTCGATGGTAAACTAGATCTAGGTTTTTGTGCTTGGAAAACCCAAGGAACCTGCCTGGAAATGCCCAGACTGCTCCCTTCCCTTTCATGCAGAGACGGGCTTATGTCAAGATGCAGAGTGCTGCACGTGTCCCCACAGAAACGTGTGCAAGCATGCGTGAGCACATGCCTAGGCAACTGACTTCACTAGCATGCCCACCTGCCAGCTCAGCCTAGTTGGGTAGCCAGAGGGCCTGTGTGGCCAGCACAGTTAACCTAACCTTCAGAGGCCACTCCCAGGAGTCACCTGAGACAGGACTCAGGCTGACAGGCCTTGGCACACAATGACTGGTTGTTCAGGGTTTGTGACCCCCCCAGGCCACATCCTGCTTCAGTCTCAGGTGCCTGGACTGAGAGGGAGAACCTCAAAAGTGCTGGAGAGGAGAGAGTCCAGGTTCCCACGCCCCCTAGAACTACATCAGCAGTGCCTTGTCTGGGCTCAGCTGGATCCAAAGCATGGCATCCGCTGGCCCAGCCAGTACCTGGGAGAACATGGGTGGGGGGACACGACAGGGGTCATAACTGACCTGATGGATGTGGCAAATCGGGAAGATTCTGTCAGCATTTGAGAAGCATGTAAATGAAAACAATGCCTACAAATCAGATTTGGGCCTGGGAAAATGGTAAGCTAGGCAGAAGGGTGTATGGGAAAGAAGGCTGGTTAGCACTAGGGACTTTGAGGACTGGCTCTCTCTGTATCAGGTGGACCGTGGGAAGGAGCTGAGGGCCAGTGGACAGGCAGTCAAGAGACCTGATGAGACCCCAATTGTTACTTTACTTGGTTCACTTCCTTTGGTGCATCCGCTGCATAGCCTGAAGGCGGACCAGGGGCCCAGAGTCCTGAGACCCATGAAATATCAGCAGGCAAGATCAGACACCACCAGGCCAGTGAGTAAAATACCACGTCAGGAGCCCAAAGGCTCAAACTGACCTTCTGATGAGTTGACAAAGCTCTTCTGATATTCTCAACACTGGGACTGTGGTGCAGGTCAGAACACAGCATTTGCCTTATATGTGTAAGGCTTTGGGTTCTACTCCTAGCACTTAAAAAAATGTATTTAAAGGTGTCTTCAGAATTCTCAACAAAGTGCTCCCAAATCCTGCAGCACAGAAGCTAAAACTCAAGGCAGCCATGCCAAAGACCCCTGAAGCCATTCTACTTTTAGAGGGAGACCAAGGCAAGAGCTGGAAAATCTGGCATAGGACAGCTCTGCCCTGAGTTTCCTGGGTGCTGCCGACATACAGGTGGACTTGGAAGGAAAGCTGTGAGCTCATGGGACATACGATGAAGTCCACCTGAATAAGCTAGGAAGTGACCACTGATGAAGAAACTAAGGCCACTGCATCCTGCTACGGTGAGACTGAGCCAGCAAGTGGTGTCCCGCCAAAGACTCAGTCATAGGCCCAGACCTCTGGGGCTGGGCAGCCGGCCCAGTAGGCCATACCAAGCGATACTGGCCATACCTGCCACCTCTGCACTAAAGGGACCAGGCTTATCTCAGCAGCTGTCCCTGTGCTTGTGGTGGACTACACGCTGGAGGCAAGGGTAAGGCGCGTCCTTCCTGTCATTGGCAGCCACTGCTGAACCAGCCGCTCAGTGATGAAGCAGCTGGTGAGACATGGAGTGTCAGGGGCTCCTGTACTGGTGAGGCAGTGGGTCGGAGGGCAGAGGCACAGCACACACGGACCTCCCTGCTCTAGGTGGTGTGCAGGCCACCTGGGGTATAGCACCTGTTCTTCTCAGTGTGTGGTGAGAATCTAATAGGCCTGAAGGAAGTGCACTCAGCTCTGCAGAGACAACTTCTGCCCTGTGACTTTTCTGGCCGACTGGTGCCCTATCAGAGCTGGGAAAGGTCTGCAGACCATTTCCCACGACTGAACCTCACTGCCCTGCAAGTCTATGTGCACGCATGTGGGTGAGAGGGTCCTGTAGGGTGGCCTGGTGTGTTATCAACAGCTGCTCTCCCCCAAATCTGCCAACCCCAGCTCCTCCCCACTGTTCCTTCTCCAGCTGGCTATCTGTGGACTCAAGGTCATTAACAGCATTTCCTCCTTGCATTGGGGGCCCACCACTCTGAGTCAAATAGTAACACCCTTGAAGCCCAAGGCGACCTACAGTGATGAAACAACCCAGGGCTGTCAAGGGCACAGACAGGAGAGGGCCTGGTGGGATGCCAGTGATGCTGTCACCAGGCACCTTCATGTGACCCTGCAAGCTGAGAACCAAATCCAACACACACACACTCCGTAAGAGGGACCTGCCTGGGAAGCCCCCAGGGCTTGGTCCTCCCCTGTGCTGGCCCCAGGCTCCATCCAGCCTTCTTTGCTGGGCCAGAACCATGGCTACCATCACTTCCTCCCAAGGAAGACTGGGCACATAGACAACTGCAGCTTGAGTCCCCAGGGGTTTCTGAGGTCTCTGACTCCAGCCCAGGGCTAACAAAGCAGGGCTGAGCACTCCCACACCAAAAAAAAAAAAGAGAGGGGGAGAGAAAAATATTTTTCTTTATATTCCTCTGTATTCCCTCCCTTCCTTTTTCTTTCTTTCTTATACTACTGGGGATTGACCCTATTGTAGGCTAAATGGTCTACCACTGAGCTATATGCTCCACCCTTTCTTTTTAAAGTTTTATTTTAAGATAGGGTCTTATGTTTCCCAGACTGGCCTCAAACTTGAATACTTTTGTCTGAGCCTCTTGAGCTGTTGAGACTACAGGTATAAGTCCCACACCTACATTATATTGCCCAAATTTTTACTAAATATGTGGAATTTCTAAAATACAAAATGTTACTTGGAAAACATAGCTCTGGATTTAAAAACCTTGAACTTTGATTTGCACACATCAACTTAGTAAAAAATAAAAGTAGCAAACCCACCACCCTGTCTGGCAAGTGTGTGGTGAAACTCACTGTGGGATGCTACCTGCCATTGTGACAGTCCCAGAATGCAGTCCAGATACAAACAGCCAGTCTCTGGGCCTAGTGAGTCTACTCCTGACCATTTCTCCTCAGGATACATACAAGTAGAAATTTTAAAAAACATGGATAGATAAAAACACAAAAAGATGCACAATACCAGTAGCTATTAGGGAAATGCAAATTAAGCCACATTAGACATGACTGTGTATCCTCTAGGATGTTTAGAGTCAAAAAGACAGACGCTAACAAGCACATTCAGGATGAGACACCAGAACACCCCCCTACTACTAGCAGGAATGAGAAGTAGTGCAGCGGTTTGGAGACAGTGTGACAGCTGTACCAAAAGTCACACAAACCCTAGCAATTCTGCTCCAGGGATCTAGCCAAGACGAATGAAAACATGCATCCACACAACAACTTCAACGGGAATGTTTATAGCAGCATTATTCATAAAAGCCAATTGGAAACAAGTTTAGTGCCCGCAAACAGATAGACAAGAGGTGATGTATCTTTACAATACAATACTGGGCTGGGGATGTAACTCAGTGGTGCTGCACCTGCCTCACAAGCACAATGTCCTGAGTTTGATCCCCAGTACCAAAAAACAATACTAAACAATACTGAACAAAATGTAACAATACTATTTAGCCATAAAATGGAATGAAGAAATCCTCATATCTCTGCAATGTAGATGAACCCCGAGGGCATTAGGCTGAGTGAAAGGAGCTGGATCTGTAAGGCCACACACTGTATGATTCCCCCATGTGAAATTTCTAGGAAAGGCAAACCTACAGCTAGGTAGGTTTTTGGTGGCTGTCTGGGATGGCCAACAGGCAGGAGGATCTCTGTGCAGTACAGAGATGCTGTAACTGGCTTGTGAAGATGTCTGCACAAAGCTGTGAACTGACTGGAAATGACTGTCCTAACAGGTAACTTGACAGGTATCAATAAACTTGACATATCTCAATAAAGCTATTTGAAAAGACATATGGAGGTGTTCCCTGGAGTGACAAAAGTATGAAGAAGTTCTGTAGATGGCACCACCATGTGCATGAAAAGCAGTGTGCAGCCAGCAGGCCCGGCCACCCCCTTTCTGCCTGGTCTCTGCTGCTCTTCTGCTTCTGTCTTCCCTAGACTTCAGCTCCTCAGAGGCTCCCATTCACTGGGGTAACTCTTTGAGTCTGGACTCTCCCACAGCTTCAAAGATCCCCTCATATCCTTCAACTCAGGGGTTCAGATTTTATGGCAAAGCCACCTGAGTGTCCAGTCTCCTTGCACTGCCCATAGCTGCATGCTGGTCCGATGCCAGCAGATGGCAGACCGCTGTGGGAGTCACAGCCATGAGGGCTGGGGTCAGCAGCTTCTCTGGTCCAGGAGGGTCTCCAGGCGGCTTCTGTGAGGCAGGGTAGGCCATCGCTGATATACCCTGATCTGGGAGGAGGGGTCCTGCTCAGCAAAGAGTGAAGACAAGCCCAGCGCCTCTCAGCTCTTGTACTTTGTGGGGAATAAATTGCCAGGAAGCCCTAAGAGACAGGGCCTCAGGTCCGAGCAAGTACCTCTGCCACACAGGGACACCTTGAAAAAGAGGCCTCCTACCCAAGAACCCTCTGGGGCAGTCCCTCCCCACCTTCTTACCTGCGGGCCCGGGGGCGTGGGTGCTGCCTGGTGACCAGGGCACCTCCCCAGACAGGCGCCCCAGGGCCACTCCTACACCAGCCAGCCGCTGCTGGGGTCCCTGGGTAGGGCAGCCCCCTAGGGAAGCCATGGTCTGACTCTGTCTCGGTGGCCAGGGAGGAGGCGGAGCTCCCCATGGCCTCCCTGACAGTGGCCACGCTGAGAGCTGGGCCTGGTCACCTCTGGCCGGCAACACACGAACGGGAGCATGGAGAGAGCAGAGTGCCCACGCCGGAGACAGGGCGGCTGGCTGGTCAGTGACATAACAAAAATAAAGAAAAAGAGAGAGAGAATAAAAAGAGAGAAGAAACAGTGCGATCACAGAGACAAAGTCCCAGGCCCAGGGAGGGTTCCCAGCATGCTGAGCACCCTGTGATGGGCAAAGGGGGAGCAAGATGCGGGGACCCAGGGATCAACTCCGACTACTCAGCACTGTGGGCCCCCTCTCAAGGCCCACAGGAGGCAGGGGTGAGGGGGACCAGCTTGCAGTACACTGGGGTTCCCGCAGTGCATACCGTCCCACCCTGCATCTAAATACCCAGTAACACCCACGTCACTTGTCTCTAGTTTCCACAGAGTTTTATTCCTTAGTCAGAAAAAAGAGATGTATTTCTGCCCTATTACAGGAAAAAAATGCATGTAAGTTTAACTACAAGAAAGGAAAAATGAAGGGGCAGAAGGCATGCTGATGGTCTAAGCACCAGAGGGGTCTCAGAGAAAAGGAGCTGGAATCATCAATGGGCGGAAAAGACACAGGGGACATGGGTTAAGCTGTGTTTTTGAAAGGACAGCGGCCAACCTGCAAACCAGCCCCTTAGCTTCCCTTCCAGGGACTCCTGCTGCCTAGGGGACCAGGAGAAAGCACGGCCTGGCTCTATCGCAGCAGGTGGACTCTTTGCACAAGAGAGGCCATCCTACACCATGGCCAGGAAGGAAGAGACAAATATGGCCTACAAGCAGCAATCCTGGGACAGGAGGCTCACATACATGGACTGCCTGGGCTATTGGAGCCTCAGGGCCAGGGTCTGGAGTAGGGGGGCATCCAGGTTGCATTTCTGACTGTGGGACAGCAGGGAGGCCTAATCCAGTAGTCCCCAACCCTGGGCTGACTACTACCCACCAATAGCCCATCCTGGCTTTTTCACAAGCCCCTGGGAGGGTGAAGTTGGTATGTGTGGGAGAGGGGGGCAGTCCTAGGTAGTGGGGCCTTTCTATACCACAGGTGAGCAGGCTGCATAGCTCTTTTTTTTAGTACTGGGGACTAAACTCATGACTTTGAGCTTGTAAGGCAGGTGATGGCACCACTGAGCTAAATCTGCAGCCCCGTACGTGGTTCCTTTAAGAGTGAGCAACTAGCCAGGTGCAGGGGCACATGCCTGTACACAACCATAGCTTTTCCAGAGGCTGAGACAGGTGAACTCCCAGTTTTGAGTCAAACCTGGGTAACTCAATGAGACCTTGTCCCAAAATAAAGAGAGCTGGGAATGTAGCTTAGCACACGCTGAATTCAATCCCCAGTATAGTACTGTTAAAGAATAAATAAATAAAAGTCTTTAACTCCTGAGAAGATTAGCAGCACTGAGCCCAGCCCTTTCCCAACACCCCATGCTATAGATCCCACTGTTCTGCACCCACGTCAGGCTTTGATCCGAACCAACTAAGCCCACCATGCAGCCACAACAGCCACTTGATGGCCTTCTCACTCAAAGTATGAGGGCTGCTTTCTCCCAAGAATCTGGGTGGGACAGAATACCACTGGCCCTGAGTTCTATGCCTGCTTAGGCCTCTCCCACAGGCAAGACAGCACTGAATACACTGTAGTCCAGAGCAGGGTCACAGAGCATGGACCAGCCCACCAGCTGGAGCACCTTTTACATATTTTAGTGGCTGGGAAAAAGAAAAGAAAAGAAAACAGGAAAACAGAGGAGACATGAAATTAAAATTTCAATGTCCACACACTTTTTACTGGATATGGCCCTTCTCATTTATTTACATGTTGCCTGTGGCTACTTTTAGAAACTGTTTGGTCCATTAAGGAAGCCCAGCTGGCTCAGGTCAATGCAAAGCAGGCAGGTTCAGGTTTCCTTAAAGGCAATAAAGGTGGTAAAAGAACAGGTAGGAGGAGCCTGGGTATACTTTGTGGAACCCCACATATCTGGTATCACTGTCAATGTGAAATCACATACAGGACCTTTTTTTATTGTTGTTGTTTTTTTTAGGTTTTTTGAGACAGGGTCTTGCTTTGTGGTTCAGGCTGGCCCTGAGCTCAGCCTCAAACTCACATCACAGCAATCCTCCTGCCTCTGCCTCCCGAGTGCTGGGATTACAGGCTTGAGCCACCACACCCGGCACTGTGGTGTGTGGTACTGATTGCTGCTGCACGTGAGTCTCCACACCCAGTATTGTATGTGGTCACCAGGCATTGAACCCGGATCCTTGCACTTACAAGACAGGCGCCGAAACCACTGAGCTAACTCCCCGGCCCATACAGGGCCTTATTGAGATACTGAGAGGTCCAGATCTCTGGGCTGTGTTTTCTGGCTCATCTCGGTACGGACATGCCATCTTTCAGGACTCCGCAGCCACGTGGGCTGATGGCTTCTCCCTGGGGCAGTTCAGTCCATCAGATGCTGCAGCTTCAAGGGTTCTGGCCAGAGACCCAGCAAGGCGCATCCCCTAGTTACAAGCCCCACATTGGCCAGGTCAACCAAGACACTCACCTCTCCTGTGGTCAGTGTCAGCGCTGGAACAATCTCTGCACTACTGAGCTCTGAAACACAGTAGTCTCCCACAGGAGGCATTTCCAGTGCTCCTCTCCCACAGCAGGCCCTGACGACCAGTGGAGTGGTCCATGTGCCAAAAACTGCTCATACCTGTGTCCAAAGCTCATCTGTGTCCAGAGTTCATCATTTGTGATCCACAGAGCCCTCTGCCTATATCTGTGGTGAAAACAGAACTCTTGACTGGCCATCCACCAGCCAGAGTGAGGTGTGCTACTAAGCCCTTAGTAGGATCGGGGCAGAGGTGGTATCCACTGCATCTGAGACATTCAAACTTGACCTACTCCCTGCTGAGCTGTGCCCAGCCTTGGGAAAATGATTCTGAAGGGAGGGAGGAGGCCTCTCTGCAGGGTAGAACAAGTTTCTTCTTGCTGAGTGCTCAGAAGACAAGGAATAGGGAAAGGAGGCCAGGAAGAATAGATACCCCCTCAGAAAGCCCTGAGAACGGATCTTCTGCACATTCAAGGGATTTCCAGGGGTAAAATCACTCTATTACCCAAGACCTGCTGCCAGGGTGGAAAGGACCCCTGCCCTTCTGGAAGAGCCTCACCTTTGCCTGGGGTCCTGAAAGAAGGTTCCCAGAAGTCTCCTCTTCCTTGTCCTAGCCTGGGGTCCCCATCTCACCACCTGCATTGTGAGTACAGCTGTCAGCCCACGGCCTGCCTGAACCCTGTGGTGCATGAACCCATGCACGGTGAACAACTGTGCAAAGGCTGTACACTCAGTGGCCTCTGAGGGGACAGGAGGACCGACCAGCAGTCCCAGGGACACTGTACCCCGCCAGGGCTACCTGCTCCTCCACTGAGGTCACCACACAAGGACCCTGGGGATGAGCCTTCTCTGAGCAAAGAAGGCTGGTCCTTGTACATCTCACCTGGGGCCAGGGCACATAGTGTGTGAGTGTGTGGCACAAGGCTGGAGGTCACGAGGAACACTGCCACGGATGGGGGCGGTCCACTTCCCATCCTGGCTCTGTTGCTCAATAACTTTTACAAGGCAGCACTCCAAGGCTTCTCCCCGATAGAACACAACAGTGAAAGCTTACCACACACCAAAACATGGCTCTGGCCCCATGAGACAGATCCAGGGTCAGGTCACCCTATCTTGCAGACCCTGGTGGGGGTAAGCTGATGGTCCAGACAGTGCCTCTTGTGCCTTTACTTGTGTGACCCTGCGCTCACTCAGCAAACACCTATAGTTCTGTCACTGCCAGGTTTTAGGTCACTGGACATGGTGACCAGGGATGCTGAGAGCCTCGGGCCACAGACATTCACCTCCTCACTGCCGCATGACTTGCACACCTGACAGAGCCAGAGAGCACTGTGACCACACAGCCTCCCAGCTGGCAAGGGCAGAGTGCACTGAGAATGATGAGGGGCCCACTTTTAGCTGGGGATGGTGACACAGGCCTGGAATCCCAGCACTAGGAGAATGAGTCAGGAGGATCATAAATTCCAGGTTACCCTATGCAATTTACCAAGACATTTTCTCAAAAAAAGAGAAAAACAAAGAAAAATTAAAAAGGGCTAGGAATGCAGCTCAGTGATAGAGCACTTTCCTATTTCAGTATATGTGCTGCTGAAGTGACCACGTAGAGTGTTTGCCTAACAGGAGCAAAGTCCTGGATTCAAACCAAAGTACTGCGAAAACACAACTGCATACAGCCAAGGATTTAGCTCAGTGGTTCCAGTGCCTGCCTGGCAAGCACAAGGTCTCAAGTTCAATCCCTGCCACACACACAAAAAAGATATTCATATCTCCCAGGCCATGGGGAGGGACTTCCTGCATGTCTGCCACACCCCAGGCAAGGGCGAGTTCCTTCTCTTTCACCTGGGAACTGCTGCCCTAGTTTAAAATGGGGCAGTGGCCTAGATCTGGCCTCAAGGAAGCATGGGGGTAGCTCCTACTGACCTGCAAGGAAGATGCTAATTAACCAGGGCCCAGTAACCTGGCCCAGACCTGGCTGAGGCATGCAGTGCAAGCACTTAGAGAACAGCAGGGTGTCCAGGACAAGGATGACTCTCCCTTAGGACTCAACAAGGACCAGTCAGGGGACTGCTCTAGGTCAGAAGGCTAGGTCCTAGTAGTGACATCAACACCGCTTTTCTGTCCCCAACCCTATCCTTGGTTACTGAGGGCCCTTTGGAGTGGGTCACAGGTGCTAGTTTTGCCAGCCTGTCCAGAACAGAGATACTCAGCACATGTGGGGTACAAACTCAAGAGTGCTTCCTGAGGGGGTGGTTTTTGGGGCTACTATGGCTCTCCTAAGCCAAGAAGACTGTCAGAGGGCTGGGACCCCACTGTCACGATATGTGCTGCTACCGGCTTCTTGCCTTCCAGTTCATGCAGATTGCAGTACTTCCCTGTGTAGGACTGCCCCCAAGAAGAGCAAGATGTCCTATTACCAGCAGAACAATCTAAGGACAATATCCTGAAATGACCAGGAAAGCACTGTCCCATCCTCAGCTCATGGGGCTCTTGGTGTGTCCAGGCAAAGATCTCCGAGTGTCCTTGTTTGGTAGTACCTCAGGCACAGTGCCTGCCCCTGTATGACCCAGGCTGAGCCATGTGCCACTGACCTGCTAACTCATAAATGTACCTGTCCACTGCCCAAGGGTGACAGCAGACCAAGCTCCCTAGCCCATGACAATGCCTGCCTTCCAGGGTCCACCTGACAAGTTTTAGGAAGGGTTGTCCCACCACACCACAACTGCAACAACCCTGGTATTACCTCCACCCAAGATAGGCACAGGAGATAGCAGAGGAAGAGAGCTAATCCCAGCCAAGCCCGGCATCTATGGCTACTCCCTACTGCCCAGAACTGCACCCACCAGACCAGGAGGCCAAGAGCAAGCTGGTCCTACTGATACTGGTATCAAGCCTACCTTCTGAAGAACAGACTGAAGCAGTGAAGCTTTTGTCTTATAAGGCAGAAGGGCCAAGGACAGGAAGAGAACTCTTTCTCTTTCCTACAAAAAACCAGGCCAGGATCCACCATGTAAGAGAAAGCTACCATGACCACCACCCTGATGAGAACCTGCAGGGTAGCACTCCTTGGAGATGGGTAGAGGTATGGCACATCTGCATCCTCAGCCCCCACACCAGCAGTTCCCTGGCCAGGCCTTTAGTCTTGATCCCTGTGGCTCAAGGATAAGAGGAGGCCAGGCTAAGGGATGGGGTTTACCCATACTTTCCAACTCTGCTCCGGGATCACCACTGGAGATGTGGAGGGGGTTCCCTCTGGGGATCAGGGTCAGGCCAAAGGGGAGCCACCTCAGGTGGTAGAAGGATGCCTGGGAGGGCAAGGTCCCACCAGATCTGCTCTCACACAGATCCTGACCAACAAACCATAGCCCCAAGGCTCAACAGTGTGGGTTTCCTGAAGGAAGTTCCCAAAAGATTGAGAGAATCAGGCTCTGTAAGCGTAGGGTAGCAGATCGCAAGACTACAGGGATGACCTCCACCACAGACAGCACTCTGACCCTGCTGCTCCACAGTCTGTGTCCACACCACAGACAGGCCACAGTGCTTGGTCATGAACTTAGCCAAGGTACACAGATATCCAAGCAGCCAGTGCATCTGCGGCCAGGTCACTGCTCTGGGAAAGGATGCCAGGTAGACAACGGTGGCTTCTACACAGAGGGCATGCACTTCTGGAGGGTATGAACTCTGTCTGGGAAAGCCAACATGGCCTCTGAGCTTTTCTGCACAAGCTAGAATCCCGGAAATCAGTTCTGACAGGCATGTGGCCCGGGGCCTTACCCTCGCAAAAGGCTATGACAGGTATCACCAGAAAGAGGCACTGTATTGATACACTGGTACTATACCTGTAATCCCAGGAGGCTGAGGCAGGAAGACTAGAATTTTGGGTCCAGCTTGGACAACTTTGAGACTCACAAAATAAGGACTGGGGACAAAGCTCAGTGTGAAGGTCTTGGGTTCAATCCCCCCAGTACTGAATACACACACAAAAAGATTGGGGATATAACTCAGTGTGAAGGCCTGGGTTCAATTCTTAGTATGCAAGCAATAATTATAATACAAACAACAAGATAAAATAAAGCTGTATCTCTCCCACTACAACAGGAGACCTGTGCCCTGAAGGCAGTACAGGCTTAACCAGTTCCTCACTGCCCTTGTCTAAGGCCCTCAACTTGTCTGGCCTAGTTAGAAAGGCAAGTGACCAGGCCTAGGCCAGCGTGACAGCAGAAGGAGTTGCTCAAGATCGCTCTTTCAGCCTGGCTCTGCTAAGAAGCAGGCAGGCCATATACTAGCACCAGCCAGAGAGGGAGCTGGGCTCCCTGGGCACTGCCAAGGCAAGGTGCCCAAATGGGGCAGGAATCAGGGCTAATAGCCAGGTAGACATCAAGATTCCCTGGACTGGGCCAGGGATTTAGCCCAGTGGTTCTGGTACCTGCCTCAAAAGCACAAGGTCGTAAGTTCAATCCTCGGTACCAAAATGAGATTCCCCGGACCAAGGTCATGGCTGCTCTAACAGTCAACAGGCAACCACTGCTTCATGCTGCATGCCTCTGCTTTTCTTGGTATCACTTGCATTACATGAGTAGCCATTGCAGAAGCGGCACTTCCATGTTCCCATCTTGTTCTTTCTGGCCCTGTGTGAAACCCACTGTAGCCCCTTACACACACTCAGTTGTTGTCCTTCTCCATGAACATCCTTGGAGAAGTGAACCATGGAGCTTTTCCTCAAAATAAAATAGCCACCTAGGAGCCACATATAGGAATAAAAGCCTGAGGATCCCAAAACACAAAACTTACTACTAACAAACTCTAGAAGGAACATGGCCTGCCCAAACTCCCTTATCCCACTGATCTGAAACTAACAAAGAATGTGCTACAAGGAGGCTTTTTTCAGCTTCTAGATTACTCAGTTTTTTCTGAGTACTTCACCATCTTCAAGTTACCAGCCACCAACTTGAGAGTGGAAGTCAGGAGCCAGGGCTGGGCTCCCAGGACTGCGCTGGGGGCTCTGAGCTTCTCAGACTCAGCTCGCAGATGAACTACAGAGATGTGGGGCTACAGAGACTCTGAGGCATCTGGTCCTCTGTGGAGGAACAAGAGGGGCGTCCTAACAGGTTCGGTCTGAAGAACCACAAGCCAGTTCTGCTGTGGCAGGGAACAGAGTGGTCACTATATGTTTTTTGTCTATGGGAGCTGCATGTAACCTTAATTATGCATGACGAAAAAGGACATTAAGTTTTTAAAAATGGTACTGTCAGAGAAACAAATATACTTAGGATTTCATTTTTTAGTTCATAGGTTCAATGTTTCATGTGGAATATTATTTTTACAGGGGGGAAAAAAGAGTACAAGAAGAGCACTGTTGCTCTTTAGCACTATAATATATCTTGTTTGCCAAGAAGTAGCAGGAGCAGCCAAGGCTCAGAGAGCCTGAGGGCCCTATTGATGCCAGGACAGGAAACCCCCAGTGCTCCACTGGCCCCTAACAGAAGTGGTGAGGAGTTGATATTGGCACTTCCTTCCTCAGTGAGCTCTAGTCTCCACACAGCTGCCTCTTCAAGAGGGGAAGGACTTCAGAAAGCACCAAACCTAGCTGTATTTCCCTTTAAGAGGAGGTGAGGCACGGGTAGAATAGGACAAGGGGCAGAAGGTCTGATTGGTTCAACTTGCCTGACTAATTCCAAACAGCAACTTTGTCAAAGGAAGTGGAGGAGAGTGCAGGGAGGAAATTCTTCTGCAGTGGAGAGTGTTTGCTCCCAGAGGGTCAGGAAGCCATAGCTGTGTGTCTACGAGCAGTGCAGCTGCACTATGACATTTTCAAACAGCAGCTATGAACCTGTTTTCCTCCTGATACCCCCAAATCCTTCCAGGAACGTTCTCCAGCTCAGCCACGAGGGAGATGGGGACAGCAACCCTCAAAGTTTCCCTGGCTTCAGCTGGGACACTGGGTGTGGGAGGCAGAACCGTGACGTGCTTTTGCCAAGACAAGCAGGCGAGGCAGAGGCATCATGTCCTTTGACATGTAGACTTCAGTGAGCTCATCTGGTGCCCCAGGAATCCCTGCAGGACTGAAAGCTACATTTCAGCTGCCCATGTAGCAGCTTCCACAGAGAGGTATGAAGGTACAAGCTGACTGCCTATGGCCACGGTGGCAAACCTATGGAATGTGCTGTGGAAAGCTATCTGTATCACTGAAAACATGAAAAAGGTTTGCCATCATTTACTGAGGGTCCTTGGGCTTCTTTTGGGGCCCCACTCTGTTCTCACCTGGGTCTCTTCGGAGGGACCTGTCTCCCAAGCTCCCTCTCCCTGCCTTTCATCACCTTAGCCCTTGTCCTGGCAGCGCCATGTCACTCATGAGCGCCCATCATTCATTGTGAGGTTTCTATAGCCATCCTTGGACTCACACAGTAACAGGCCCAGCCTCAACCCACAACTTTGTCTGCCTCCTTCCAGGGGCATTTGTGCAAGGAATGCAGGTCAGTAAGTCTCTTCCTTACTCGGACTCAGAAACAAAACAAGACAAGGTCAGGCACAGATATCCCGCCTTTACAATAAGCTTCGGTGCTGCCTTTCTGGAGCTCTCCTCAGACCTCAGAACCTGAATGGCTCAGCAAATAGCATGGAACCTACAGCAAATAGCATGGAACTAGGCACAGGACCTGCTGAGAGACAGAAAGAAGTCTGTTCCCTCTAAGCACTTGTGCCCAAGGGAGGTATGCAGAGTGTGAGTGCTGCCAGTAGACCCCTGGGGCGTGGGGGACAGCGTGACATTAAAGCTGCACACAGGTCTTCTTGGCTTTTTTTTTTTTTTTTTTTT
>PVIR01006465.1:0-65824 GCA_004026965.1 Petromus typicus
AAGAGAATAGGGAGTAGATGTAGGGGCACAGCCGGTGTCTTCTTCCAAGCACCTCTGAGTCCTTGATAAGCCCAAGGCTGGGCAGAGCGCCTGGGTCCCAGCCAAGGTGGCACAGACTGAAGGATGGCAGTAGTAATGCTACCTTCTCAGGTAGCGAAGTGACACCCAGCCCTTGCCAAAGCTCACCACCAAACTGGAGGACAGTGATAAAAAGCAAATCCCAGATACAGCTCAGTTTTTAACTTGGAATTGATTTCACTTGGAAGAAACAAGATCCCAGTTTCTGGTTTAAAGAAAGTAGCAGCTCAAAGCCAGAAATAACATTTTAATTAGCAAAGCTATGCTCTGTTCTATACATCTGAATTTGATACCTGTGGAGCCCATCTCCTTTCTCCTTAAGGTCTGAAGTGCCTTGGGTGGGGTGTATTTTGGCCAGAAGTGGCCTCCCATCAGCCTGGACTTCTCAAATCCCCAAAGTTGCTCGACTGCAGAAGGAGAAGAGATGGGAAAGGGAGTAGTGAGGCACAGCAGAACCTGGAGAGGCAGGAATAGGTCCAAGAGGGAAATCAAAACAAAGACGGCTGCGGCATCATCTGTCTCTCCGAAGTCTCACGGGGAGGCCACACCTCCCTTGTCCATCACTTACCAGCCTCTGGGACAGCATGCGAGGGAAAGGTCAGGAGCTCCTGGCAAGTGCAGAAGTGTCCATGGATGATAGAGAAAGAGGGAGAGAGGCAAAGACAAAGACAGAGAAGAGGGAGGGAGAGACGTTAAAGGGAGGGGGAGGGGAGAGAAAGATCAGGCACGGGCTTGGCAGAAAGTATCTAGCTAGGACACTGCTTAAGAAATTTGCTAATAGCACATTTTCATGCACAACAATGTAATAAATGTACTCAGTGAAAATGGGCAGTTGAAATAACTCCAATTCTCCCTCAAATGAAGCTGACAGAGGGATAGTATCATCACCTTGGACTACAAGTCTGATAATTCACTCATTTCTGCATTCTGGCCCAGTTGCAAGTCAGGTGATTACGTTCCACTTACCACCTCCCCTTCGGACCTGTATTAAGTCTGTTTCTTATCCCTCTGGCCCTTGGTTAGTCCCTGCCCTATGTCTGTTGTACGCAAGGTGATGGTGAGCCAGTATCCATCACATACCTGGAGATTTCCAAATGAGAAGTGCTATAAATGGGCAAATTGATTTTAGAAAGAGTGTCAGATACTGCAAATCATTCCGCCTTACATATATCTGCCCTCCTTATTGTAAGTGCTCCATATTTATCTGAACCCTTTCCCAGTCCCTTAGCTGCAAGTCTAGCAAGAAGACAGAGTAAACTTGCCCTTTCTCTGGTAACTGATGGCAGATGACAAATACGCCGTAACACCTGGTGACAGATTACTTAATCACACACCCTCAGATCCATAGCCTATATAAAATCGTACCACAAGATCCTCTTCCCCAGCAGCCTCCGAGCCATCTGAACTATGATAGATATTAAGCACTGGTGGTTTTCCTTGTTTATCTGACATGTAGACAACTAAACAGTAAAGAGAACCTGTGAGAAGATGGTGGATATGATGAGCAGGGTGGGAAAGAGAAGGCTCACCACGGCGTGGAGCTTGGTGGATGCACAACAGCTATATCGAGCAGATGTCTGTATCCATGAAAGAGAGGGCCAGCGCGTCAATGGGCCGTTTGCAGTTACGTGACCGACACCCAGTTAGAGCGCACACAAAAATGTCCTGCCCCGAGGAATCTGAGGAACGCACACTCCAGACTGCGCTCAAACGGGACATAGGCAGCTCGGCTCCGGCAGTAAAGGGAACCAGTCCACGTCCTGCTGAATTCCTAGACATGTTGTACCATAACTCCTACGTCACTCCTGTGGTTCATTCCTCACCCGGAGAGACTACTCCTGCAGTGAACCCCAGTACAAAGGACTTGGGAAAGTGTTTCTCTGCCCACCTCAGGTTGGGTGTCCATTCAGGACCAACCCACCGTGACAGGGCGGCGGACGCAGTACTGGTAAATGGCAGCAGCTCTCTGTCAGCAGATGAAGCAGCTCAGGAAAGTGTGAAGGAGGAGAGAGGGCAGAGGAAGGTGCTGGGCGGACCGTCCCCAAAGCCAGGGTTCACTGGAGGGGTGAGCAGAGTGACAAGTGGTGAGGCAGACCACAGCCCCACAGCAGGCCGGCGGCACCTGAGACTGGCATTCCGGTCACAGAGGAGAGGACTGGCACCTCGAGCTTGTCTTTGTGCCCACAGACCCCGAGTGGAGAACACCACGACTTCGCTCTCACCGGCAGCTTGCCAGGACTCTAGAGAGGCCTCCAGCCCTTGCCTTTCCCAGAGCTCAGAGTCGATGAGTGCAGGCCAGCAGAAAGGCCTGCGGAGCCTGAGGCCGGAGGGGCTGCCCTGTGGGCGGGGGAGGCGCTGACAGGATGCAGGAAAGCTGGGTACATAGCTCCGAGGGTCTCCGGTTTGCCTCCAGCCCTGAGGCTCGCAGGGTCTTTGAGAACCTCCAACCCAAGCTGCGCAGGGCTGCCTCGAGTGGACAGTCACACCGTGACTTCAAGTCCTCCTTTGAAAGTGCAGGCTGCTCTTGGTAGCACCTGGGGACTCCTCTCGACGGTTGTGGACTTTTTCCTTGTGATAGCATAAGCTGACCTGGGCAGGTAGAAAGATGTATAAATTAACAAGTAGCATTGCAACAAAGACAGGAATGATGGCGGGCAACGTTGTAAGACTCTTTTAAGGTACCATTAAAATCTGTGGCAAATTGCACCTCTATTAAATTCTGACTCCATTTCACGGTCACCCTGTGACTGTGACTGTAAGAGTAAAGAATTCTGAGGCTGTGCAAACACTGCCGTGATTTGGGTTTCACAAGATGAAGTGTAAAAAGCGCTGGCCCCACAGTGATTAAATAGGCTTTGAAGGCAGTGTTGCAAACAAGCACTGAGCTGTGTGCCTTCAGTTACTCTAGTTACGATTTCATTAGCTTCTCTGATAAATAATGCAACACATTTAATGATGCAGCTCCTCTTTTTAAAGAACCCACAATGGAAATTGCATTTCATAAATCGAGGAAGAACAATAGCTTCTGTTTAATTTTTATTACTTTTAAATTAATCTGTAAGATTTGAAGAAATGAGCACCAGCATGGAAGGGGAAAAGGGGGAAAGAAAAAGGTTAACCTGCTTAAAAGGCGCAGTCATTTCTGGGCGAGCGCAGAGCGGATGTAGGTCAGGAATCAGCATGACAGCCCCGCCTCCCCCACGAGCTCGCCCTCCATCACTGAAGGAAAGTGGTCCTGCCAAACCAAAACTCCATAACAGTAAAGCCTGATTTAATGCAGTCATTATTTTTACATTAAACCTGAATATCACCTAATGCATGGGTGTTATTTTAAACCTACCACGATAATGCAAATCCACCTTTTCTTATAAATCAGACCTAAACATGCCGTCAGTTGTCATTACTGCTATGGACAGTCACCGTACCTCCTCCCCAAGGACATCGTCCCCTCAGCCCGGACTCTGGAGAAGGGAGGGGAGAAGACAGCAGCCGCGCTGCATCCTTCCTGGTGCAGAGCTGCTTCCTGGAGTGCGGAGAGCAGTCCTAAGTCTCGGAGGTCTCAGCTTACTTTGGTTCAACACGTAACCCTGGTCTCTCCAGGTCACACTAGGCAGGGGAAGCATGTCATGCTTGGCCTAGGAAAAGAGAAGCCCTTCAAGTGTGAAGTGCAAAGGGTAGGCAGCACTGGGAACTGGCGACATGGGCAAGAGCTGAGATGCCACAGGGGAGACAGGCGCCCCTTGGAGCCCAGCGACCATAGGGAGCTCTCACCATCCTGTGGCAGCAGGACTGAGGGAGGAACACACAGAACAGCATCTGTGAGGCAGGTCCCCGGGAGGACACTGGCGCCACAGCAGCCTGTGTGTGTTCGGATGAGGCCTGGGCTCAGGGCAGGACCAGTCCTGGGACTTCTCCATTTTCTCCCCACTTCATCTCCCACTAGCACCAAAGCGGGCCAAAGCCTGCTTGGAGGCGACAGCCACCGGAGCCTGGGAATGCAGTCTGGGAAGTCTGTCCTCAGAGACGGAGCCAAGCAGCAGGGAAGGAGGGGTGAGGAAGAGCAGTTTGCTCTAGTTCTAGAGGCTGCAGGCCCGTTCAGTCAGCCCCAGACCCGCTTCTAACCCACCAGACACCCTCTGATGAAAGTGTGGACGTGGGCAGGCAGGGCTTTGCCGCCAGTGCGGCAGCCTTTCGAATCCGTGCTAAGTTGCTGAGCCTCCACATTTTACGGTTCTTTTGACCCCAAGGAGTCTGGGATAATATGTGACAAGGATGATGCCCCAGTCTGCCCTCTGTGGAGAAGTCACCAGGGTCTGGGTAGAACTGTCACTGGCCTGGCATGAGATGGGATCCAACTGCTTCTGCATGAGCCGCACCCCACCCTGGCGACAGACTGCGGAATGGGCACAAAGCCCAGGCCTGGGCGGGCCAGAGCAGGGCATCGCCCTGTCCGAGGTTGAGCTGAGAAAGGGCCTTGGTGACTTCAAACTGCGCCCTAAATGGGGCTTTGGTCTGCAATTGGGACACATATATAGTACTTATGTGTTTCCCAGATGGTCCTGGAACAGGTGATGCCCGAGATAGAGTCGGAGGATGAGCCGATGCTTTGTGTCCAGCCTGGCGCTGACACTGACCCCACTGGACATGCACGTCACTGAACCCTAAATAAATCCACTTCACCGTTAGCCTCCATTTCATCACCTGTAGATGAGAGCGCTGGTGGAGAGGATATTTCCTTCTTTTATTTTTCAACAGCTGTTGTTAATTATTAAACACATCTGAATGAGCACTTATGTGTGCAGACACTGGGAACAGAGAGCCGAGCTCTTGGGAACGCTCCCCAGAAGTCTGGTGGCTCCTCAGGGCTCTCCAGTGCACGTGCCTTGCACACTTCCGTGAGAAACAATCATTTTCTTGCTTCTTAAAAGTCTGACATAAATTGACACATTGCATAACATGTACACACAGTGTTTAGTTTCCCAGGTTTTGAAATTTACCTAGATAGGTTTATGTCACACATACATCTCAGGAGTAAAATGGCTAATATTTGGCTTTATACTTTCTAAAATGTACTGTAGTTTGACCAATTGAGCTTCAGACGAGGGGGTTGTGGATGAGAGTGTGTAACACTCCTCCGCCCTCTGTTAGGTGAACTTTTTGGCCAACAAATTCTCATGTGCTGTCTATTCCTTACCGACTCGTGAGCTTTGGTTATGCGTTCTTTCGAAGCCTGTGGGCTGTGGGCTTCTCTTCTCCTGTGGCTGTCCTTGACCCTTCCTTTCTTCCGTTCTTTCTTGCTTGTTACTCTCTTCCTTCTTCCCGCTTTCCTTTCTTTCTCTTTCTCTCTCTCCCCTTCTTTCTTTCTTCATTTCCCTTCCTTTCTCTCTTTTCCCTTTCCCTGGATAAATGAAAATTTTAAAGTAGTAGACTTGATCTTTTTGTTTGTTTTGAATTATATCTTGAGGAAATTGTTCTTGATCTCTATGAGTATCTTCCAAATGTTTGGTGTGCCTGCCTTTCACTTCTGCATTTAAACTACCCAGGACTGGTTTAGCATCCAGTATAAGGAAGGACTCCAGCTCATTTTTGTTCTTATGAGTAGCCAAATGTGCATGGACCCATTAATGAAAACTTTCTTTTATCTACTGAACCTAAGAGTACTGCTGCCACATGTCTACTGCTCAGACGTGTGGCTCTGCCCTTGAGTTTTTTCTATCCCAATGACTGCATTTATCGCCAAGCGAATCTCACATTGATCTCCTTTCTATAGTTTTGTGATAAAGGCTAGTGTTTAATAGATTAGTCCCTCTTCTTCTTTTATGGAATTCTCTGACTACCCATGGCCCTGTATATTTCCATATACACTTTACAGTTCATTGAGTTCCATGTAAAAAAAAATGGTGACAGTTGCAAGAAAAGGAAATCTGTAGCATTGCTTATCTACAGAACAACCTAGAGACTTGAAATTTGATAATGTTAAGTCTTCCGAGCCATGAAAATATATCTCTGCCTTCATTTAAATGGATCTTTTTCTGTAAAGATTTATGCTTTTCTCTCTGGGAGGTTGTCTGTGTTATAATAGGTTTCTCAGTGACTTGGTATTTGTTGATACAGTATGTATTAAACTGTTTAATTTTTTTTCTGTTGCTTGTCTACAGAACAGCAGTTAGTCTAGTATTGGTTTTGTCTCCATCAACTTTGCTAGCATATCTTATTAATAACTTAACTATCGTCCATTTTCTATTTTCTACAATTCTACAGTCATGTGCTTCCTGTCTGCTCTATGTGAAATTTCTCCATATCTCCTTGCCTCGATAGCGGAGCCCCATACACAGTACAGAAAGAAAATAAGAACTTTAGAATCCCTCTCTTCTTCTCTTTCTTTGAATGAAGTATGGTGTTGGCTGCATTATTTTCTCTAGTTACTTCCCATGGTAGAGAAAAATTTTAGCCTGTTTTAGTATGATAAATATTTTTTAAAATCATAAATGGGTGTTCAATTCTACCAAATGTTTTCTCCTACATTTACGGGATGATTGTATAGTTTTACCTCTTCTTCTACTGTAATGTTACCCTAATCAGTGCTCTAATATTAACACAGCCTTCCACATCTATCACAGACCACATTGGATGGACAGTGCTTCTTACAACATGGAGTTTAATTCACTGATGTTTTGCAAAGAATCTCTACTTCTACACATATGTGCCAGAGTGAGACCAGCCCACGGCTCTGTCCTTAGCGCATTTCCTTCTCTGGTCTGGCATCCAAGTGACGCCAGCCTCCTTAGAACTAACAAGTATCCCCAGCTTCGTAATTTTGGAAGCATTGAGGTACAATTGAAAAACATCCATCGGGCCTGGGATTTAGTTCAGTGGTTCCGGCGCCTGTCTTGCAAGTGCAAGGACCTGGGTTCGATCCCGGTAACCACATACAATACTGGGCATGGAGGCTCACCCAGCAGCAACTAGTACCACATACCACAGTGTCGGGCGTGGTGGCTCACACCTGTAATCCCAGCACTCGGGAGGCAGAGGCAGGAGGATTGTGATGTGAGTTTGAGGCTGAGCTCAGGGCCAGCCTGAACCACAAAGGGAGACCCTGTCTCAAAAAAAAAAAAAAAAGAAAAACATACATCCTTCCAGAGTTGGAGAGAAATTATTAAACCATATAGGCAACCTGCTATCCTTATGAAGGTTTTTCACGACTAATTAAAGGCAACTGGGTTACTTAGCTTTTCTATTTCTTCTTGATTCATTTGTGCTAAGTTATATATTTTAAGTAAGTTTCCCGTTTCATCTAAGTCGTATGTTCTTAATTTCTCGTTATTGCTCATCTCTGACCATCTGTAGATATCTACATATTTTGTTTTTTGGCTTGTATCTTTCTTCGTTGTTCCTCTTGCCAGAATTTTATCAGTCTTAGTATTTTCAAACAAACATCTTTCAGTTTTATTGACGCTCCCTCAGTTCTTAGCTTTACCTCACTGCCTGGGGTTTGCTCCACAGTGCTTTAGTTCCTAAAGTGCATTCTGGGCCTTGATTTTCCCAAAACATAAATGTATGATTTTAAACTTATCCTCAAATTCTAATTCAGCTGTGACTTTTCAATTTGAATATCTTATTAATGTTTAATTCCACACATTTTTATATTATGATTTCATTTTTACTAGTAGGTTACTTAATAAATATGTTTTTCAGAAATTGTACTTTACGCAAATTTTTCTGCCTTTTAAAATATAAACAGGTAACATTCTGACCACAAATTTAATGTTTTGTTATCTGTCACCAATGCATTAAAATTTCTTAAGACTTGCTTTACAGCCTCATAAATGTTCATTTTCAATAAGTTACCCATATGTGCATAAAAGGAATGCTGGTTTTGGAGTTAATTATAAATATAACATTTGAGCTAGCTAAATTATGTTATTCAAACATTTTAGATGTTTATTACGCTTTAATTCATTTACTAATGATCTAGTGATCATTTAATGATCACTAGAATTGGTGAGTTAAATTCCCACCATGGTGGTAGACTTGTCTTTTATTCTTCATATTATTATTTTTTAATTAATTAATTTATTTGTTTTTTAATGTTTTTTGAAGGAAGGGTCTCACTTTGTAGTTCAGGCTGGCTCTTAGCTCAGCCTCCAACTCACATCACAGCAATCCTCCTGCCTCTGCCTCCCAAGTGCTGGGATAACAGGCGTGAGCCACCACGCCCGGCACTGTGGTATGTGGTACTGGTTGCTGCTGGGGTGAGTCTCCACACCCAGTATTGTTATGCATTACTGGGGATCAAACCTGGGCCCTTGCGATTGCAAGACAGGCACCGGAACCACTGAGCTGTATCCCCAGCCCTATTCTTCATATTCTTATAAACTCCGCATATGCTTATCAACCCTTGCTTTAGGTTATGGCCTGATTAAATCACGTAAGCTTAAAATTTAGAATCTTCCTGATGACTTAGATCTTATATATCTGGCTGTCCATTGTTTAATCTCCACTAAATATTGTTTCAGGTATATCTGGCTAAATCACTGTGCAATTGTGCCAGATTTCATTGTTGTCATTTCTACTCGCCTTTCCTCCTCAGTGCCAGAGACAGATCAAAGTCAGGGCCTTGCACATGCTAAAAAGGCCATCTATCTGTCCCTGAGCCACACTGCCATGAGTACTTTAACAGTCAGATGACCACTGTCTTATCCAGATTCACTTTTACATTGGTTGGAGTAACTGGTATCTAAATTTATTGCTATCATTTTATTTTGTACATTCTATTTCTTCTAGCCTCCCTCTCTCTGTCTCTCTCTCTGTCTCTCTCTGGTTACCCAGTAACCAGAAAATTACAGTATACATGATGTTTTTTTTTCCTTTTTGAGAGGTAAAAGGTGATGATTTCTGTAGAATTTCAAGCATGAAAATAAGAAATTTAAAACTGATCATTGTCAAAAAGAATTCAAGAACTCCAAAACACTTTAATATTGGACATTTTTTGCTGTGATTTATAAGCCGTTTGCAGTCAGTGTTTTGTTGTATTGTTTAATCACCAGTTCAGACATCAGCAGTGTTTTACCCCGTCAGTATATCTTTATACTTACTTTCATATTCGCCAATTTACGTGTTTATTTCCTTCCTAAACTCCACATCTTCTATCTGGAATCATTTTTATTTTCTATTTTTTCTGAAACATGTATTTCTAAATTTACTTCACATTTATTGGGATAATAAACACAATTTTTGTTTTTTGATAGTTTAACTATATATCAATTATTATAAAAATGTATGACAAATTACATATAGTGTGTATACAAATATATGTAAAATGTAATGCATAGAGATATTCACGAGATATATATTAAGCATTTAAAAATATCCTTCCATGATCTGTCTGGCTTCTATTGATATTATTAAGTAAGCTATACATCGAGTACCATCTTTTATGGATCACTTTATTTCCCCTCTAGTGTCTTTTGATTTTATATCCATATGTGATGTTCTGAAGGTCTCCTGTGTCGCTTCCTTTGTATTTCCCATTTGTGACTTCCCATTTGTATTTCCTATTATTGACTTCCCAAACTGAGGATGGTGTTTTATTCTTGGAAAACGCAATCATTTTTCACTCTGAGTGCTGCTTCTTACTCATACATACCCTTTCAGATATGTAACTTCCAAAAACCTTTGTCTTACATTTCCATATTTCATCTTATTAGTTTCTTTTATTCTTTTTTCCCATACTGGGGATTAGACGCGGGGCCTTGCACTTGCCAGCCAGGCGCACTTTCAGCAAGTTATCTCCTCAGCCCTTAACTCATTAGTTTCTACACTAACATACTTAAAAATATTTTTTAGCTCTTTATCTTAAATCAAATCCACAAGCAAATTACATTGGCTTGATGTTTTTCATTTATTGGTACATATTTGAAATGCATAATGTTTGCATTCCTTGAGAGGAGTTGTACACGTGCCCAGCACCTCTCAATCCCTTTTTACTTCCGTTTCCCTTCTCCTCCCTCCTTCTCCTCATCCCCTTCACCTTTGAGAAGGATTTATCCCTCTATTTCCTATTATCTGTCTTTTATTTTGCTCTTTATTTATACCTTGAATTTCTCATACAAGGAAAACCATGTGTGATTTAAGCTTGTGTGTCTGACTTACTTCACTTAGCATTGTGGTCTCAGAGTTCATCGCTTTCCCCACAAATAATTCAAGTTTATAATTCCTTATGACAAGATAATACTACACTGTGTACAAATACCACATTCTCTTTATCTGTTCACCTGTTGATGGGCAGATAGGTCACCTCCAATATTTAGCTATTATGAATATAGATATGCGTGTATCACTGTAATCTGACGTTTTTAATTCTGGATAAATACACGAAGGAGACTATCTTGTTTAAATAGAATTTCTACCTTCAGTTTTTGAGGAATCTCCATAATGATGGTACCAGTTTACACCCTCACTAACAATGTAGAAGGTCCCCCCCCACCAGCTTCACCGTTACTTTTCCAGCCTGATTTCTCGCTGGTGGCCATTCTTTCCGGGGCTGGGTGGGATCTCAGTGCTGTTTTAATTTGCAGCTCTCTAAGGGCCAGTGGTGTTGAGCATTTTTTCATGTCTCTCTTAGTCGTTGTTATGTCTTCCGTGAAGTGTCTGTTCATTATTTTTGTTTGCTACAAACTATTCTTTCAACTCTCTCTGAGATCATTTATTTTCTCTCCAATTGTGTTTGATTTTGTATTTAAACCATCCAATACCTCTTGCATATTAGCTGTGATATTTTTACTCCTAGAACTTTCGTTAGACTCATTTTCATATCTGCTTACTGATTGTAATAGTCCCTTGTATTGAAGTCCCATGTTAAATTTTTGCCATCCGTCTGAGCTGTTACTCTGCCTCTCCTCCTTGCTGGCTTCACCCTCCGCTCTGCGCTTCTGCGCCAGGCCCCTCTCCCACCCCATACCCTCACCCCGGCTCCCCAGTCCCTGGAGCGCTGCAGCCTGCCGCCCTCTGTGCCCACAGGACTCGCTCTCTCTTCTCCTGCAAGTTCTGCGCACCTCTCACTTTGTCTGACACATGCTGCAGACACACCCCACATTATACTTATCTTTTGGGCATTTTCATCTTGAAATTACACTATAGCACATTTATTTAACCTAAATGTTAGTGTATAAAGGTAGGGATAGCTTCCGTGTTTGTTCCTGTTTTACTATGTGGAATAGAGATAGACACGTAGTGGACATAACGTAAGTGTTCATAAATGAGTCAATACTAAACATGCTTCTTCCTTCTTCTCAGGGATAATTAAAGTCTCCTTGTGTTTCATGGTGTCTGTGATCTCATGTTTCGTGTGTGTGTGTGTGTGTGTGTGTGTGTGTGTGTTCGTTCTTTGGCAGCCCTAAGATTCACATTTGCTCCTTATAGACTCTTAGATTACAACAAACTCATGGTCTTTCTTAATCTATGTTCACAATTTTTCAGACCACATATATATTAGTTAGATTTTCACCAACATAATGAAATACTGGAGGTAGCTATCCTTATAAGAAGGAAGAAAGAGGTGATTTATTTATCCCATGACTGTGGAGGCTAAAACTCCAAGCAGCATATTATACTCTGTTGAGAGTGCGTGTCACATAGTGAGAGCTGGTGAGCAGTTGGGTCCCAGGGTGAGTCAGGAAACACAGGGGAAGGAATCAGGGTGGCTCCTCTCATAGCAACCCTCTCCCGGGGCCTTCAGAAGGGCCTGACTCTTTCTGAGGACAGGGCCCCACTGACCAAGACCCCCCCACACATTGGTCCCCATTCCTAATCGTTCCACATCACTCTCAGCACTGCCACCTTCCCCAGTCACGTGAACCCAAGGGGACATAACAAACTGTGACTAGTCACACCACCCTGCAGCATACTTGCTGGATATTGAAATAAAACTTGGAGAAATACAAATAGCAGGACAGCCAGTACATCTCAGAATATAACTTGAAGTCAAAACATAAGAAGACAGAGTAATTAGTGCATATATAATAACTCACATCACTGAATAGAAAATATTCTTATTTGTATGTACAAAATAAATCCTGAGCTACAATGGAAACTCTCATAAAAGTTGAAATAGGAATTATAGAAGTCATGGGTTCAACAAGAAACTAATAATTCAATTTTTTAAGATAAATATACTCCTATCTAGCCCTTGCGTTAAACATGAATTAAAACAGAAACTTCAAACTATCTACAAAGCCATGAAAATAAAAGTATTTCTAGCAAAATCCACAGGACACAACAAAAGCACACTTAAACAATAGGGCCTTGGTTTCAAAGGCTCACATGAGAGATTCTTAAAGCACATAGATAAAATTAGCAAAAGTATAATGAAATTGATTGTAGCTAGAGAAAGAAAAATATGAAAAAAGACAAAACCAAAACATCATCTCTGAAAAGACCTGTAATGAAAGATAAGCCCTTATGAGGAAAGAGGAAAAGTATTTAAGAACCAAAAAATAGGACATAATCACAGATATAGAAGAGATCAAAATAAGAACGCAAGAATAATCTGTTAAAATTAGTGTGAATGAGTTCTAATTTCCCAGCAAATTTTCAACAAAAAATTTGTTGAGAGCAGCTGAATGGAAAAACTGGAAAAGGAGTCCAAGGTCCTCTTTCGGCCTTGGACACAGTAGAGCCCTGCAGTCTGGGGGCTGGAGAACTCAGAAGCTGCAGGCCGGCTCCAAGGGTCACATCTCCTGAAAAATGACACCATGGCACTCTGCCCTGATACACCAGGTGGCCGGTGATTGTGATGCATCAGCTTGTCTTGGGTGAGGGGAGAGAGGAAAGCTCTGGCATGTCTGTGGACGACTGACTTGTGGGCAGCAGACTGAGTGCAGAAGACCCAGCTCGGACGTGGGTGTCACCAACCCGTGGGCTTGTAGTCTGGGTGGAACATCAAGGGAGAAATAAGGAAACGTTCCGCTTTTTAGAAGAGCTTCCGCCTTCACCATCGCCTTTGAATCTGTTTTTCACTTTCTTTGGGCTCCGAACGCAGATTTTTCAGCCTTTCCAGTGTGGAGTCACACTCAGATAGTTGCTGCGGGGACTTCCAGGCCTCCTGCCGTTGTCCGCTGTTGGATCTTCTGGCTTTCTGGTGCACACAGGGCCATTTTGGATTCTTCAGCCTTTGAACCCACAGGTGGCCATGATGGCTCTCCCACCCCAAACTTTGTTATCAGACCTAATGAATACCTTTGTTTAATTTTACATATGTTTTACATTGATTTTGTTCCTCTATAGAAACCCGTGTACTCTGTAAACCCTAAATCAGGATTGTCCATCTCAAGATATATCACATCTCATCTTACTGAAAGCCCTGGGTACCCCAGAACCCGCACTCAACAGGTTAATTGGAAGACCGTGAGAAGATAACAATCTATGAGGATGTCGATTCCCTTTGGAATCAATACAAATACGTCATATGCTTCAGATAAATCCAAAAGTTTGAAGCCTCTGTTTGCAAGGTCTCATTTGAAAATTCCACCAGTTTCTCAAGATTTGCAAAGCATCAAATCCAACCTTGTCAAAATTTACATTCCTGAGCTTTTGTTGATATTGGCCATTACTTGGGAAAGTGTCAACACCATGTTCTTTTTGTGACTGTTCAGATGGAAGCATTTAAAAACTCATGAAAGGAGAAATTAGTGGCAAGTGCTCTCCAAGGTCAGTGCCATGCATTTCAGTACGAGTTTACTTCCTCCCAAAACGAAAAGTGACACTGAGCCATAGTTTTTTGAGAGCAGCTGGAAAAGTAAACTAAAAAGCCCATCACAATGTACTATAGAGATTATGTGCTACAAGGGAAGATAATTTTTCTTGACTACTCTCTCATCATTGAACCAGAAGTATTGCAGCCGATGAGACCCTGAAGCAGAGAAGTCAGTTAAATTGGGCCCAGAGTCCTGACTCACATAAATATGAGACTGTAAATATGAACACTATAAATATAAATAAATATACTATAAATAAACATGAGCACTTTTTGAGCTGATGGATTCGTGCTCCTTTGTTGTTCAGCAACAGGGACGTTATGCATCTATCTCCCTGTACCTTTCTTTCCTTGCTATTCTCACTGCCCATACAGCCCCGCCCTCCCCTTTAGATAGATGATTTCTACCTGCCCTTTAAGGTTCAGTTCAGATATCGTCTCTTTCAAGAATAGTATTCTTCATTTCTCACCCTCCACCTTTCTAATCTCTGTACTACCAGTAGGCAATTATTATTATAGCCACACATTACATCTCTGTTTGAATCATCTCACTGATCTGCCTCCTTGCCCAAACTTGCACCCCTTTGAAGCATGAGGCTCTGTCTTAGCCCTGCTTCTGTTGTCAGTGTGGAACCCAGTGCTTGCCACAGTGAATATACAATCAATCTCTGCCTGGCATATACATCTAAAACGTCTCATTTGGGGTAAGTCAGTATAGTCACAAAATTCAAGTCCCTGCTCCACCACGATGGCAGGAAATGCACCCTCTACTCACCCTTCCATTCCTTTCTCCTTTCTAGGGGTCACACCGAAAACCTCACACCTCTTCTTGTTGCACAGCAGCGTGGAGGAGAACGCAGCCATCTGTCAACACAGATCACGGGCCGCCTCTGTCACTTCTGCATCCAGCTTGGGTGCAAGGACTGGATTTACTGCCAGCCCTGCCACCCTCGTCCTGAGGACCCTCCCCCTGGGGACCCTCACAGGACGGCAGACCTGGTCCCTGAGCACCTGTGCCCGCACTCTCAGCCTCTTTCTCCTCCCAGCCAGTCCCCTTCCCATCTCAGTATGGAGGAGCTTCCCTGAAATACACTATCTACTCCACCTCACCCTTCTTCTCTCCTTGGCAAAGCCTCTGAACCCCTAAGGGCTTAGTATTTTAGAAGCAAAGAAGCCAGAACTCCGTACCAGCTTCCTCTGCTTTCAAACCCGAGGGGAATCTTCTCCACGGAAAACAAGTGCAGGCTGCTTGTGTCCTCGGAAGGAAGGCAGGCAAAGGAGAAAAACTGCAAAAATATTCATCTGAACTTGCCACCCAGTCTCAGTCTGGACTGAGTATCTCCGTTCATTGGCTTCGAGAAGAATGGTGGGAATGCACGGATAAGCAGAAGAGTCGGATCAATACTACTAATCCTCCATCCCAAGACATAAATCACTGGAAAAAACACTGTTGGCGATCAGATCAAACTCTCTCCTAAATATGAGAGAGGAACAGGGGCAACACGGCAGGTCAAAACCCAGGGGAAGTTTAGAAGCCTCGCCCCTGACTCTGGCTACCATGATTGCTCTACGTTTTGTAGTCTTCAGAGCCCTAGTAAGTCACTTGACTGTGGTGCACATGAGGGACTCTTCTTTTCATGCATCCTCCTGCCCATCAGAAAAGCAGAACTCTGCTTTCCAGCCTCAAGTCTTTCTCCTAAGCCTTGTAGGACCGTCTGTCTGACACTGAGGCTCGTCCCAGACACAGAAGGAGCCATACTCGCTGGGCATGCCCTCTGTGAATGGGCCTCTGGAGTTAATGGGAAGATCTCTCAGGCTCCTGACACGCACAAGGACAGTGTTAAGGCCTGTGCTGCTCCCCACAGTGCTCAAGGAACGGAACCTCTGGGGTTCACTGGGACAGTGAGTTCAACTGCACATTACTGCTGATTTCTTTCCTTCTCCATCTCACTGCTGATACTCTGGCTTCCTGGAAGAATTCCCAAATAAACTCTTGTCTCAGGCTCTGCTTTTTGAGAAAACCAAACTAGCACAACCCTCCAAGAGGTGCTTCTGGGGACGTGCCAGTGAGAACTGATGTGCCCAGATTACATGCAGACTGCAGGGGGCGGGAGTGACGTAGGGATGGATAACTAAACAGGAAAACCGGGTGCATAGCTCCACACTGCCCAGTGAGGGACCGTGACTGGCCCAGAGAGCTCACCTGTGCATGTCTCGGCCAACAGAAGAGCAGGAGCACACTGCCTGCAGGACCGCTGGCTGCAGGGGAAATGCGAGCTCAGCCCTGACAGCGCGTGGAGCAACGCAGGCGCCGGCGCCCCAGCCGCACCCAGACCTCGCTCTCCCCTCTCAGAGTGGGGCCTTGAGAGGGGCTGGTGCGGGCAGCTCTCTGGGAAGAGGGGCGATGCCAGCTCTGCTGAGAGATGTGAGCCGCAACGGGCGGGACGCGGGACTGGAGTGCAGGAGCAAGGCGAGGAGCTTGGGGCCGAGGAGGGGCCCGAGGCAGGGCGCTGAGCGGGCCTCCCAGGGCCCCCCCGCGCTAGCCCAGGTTTCCCAGGCCGCCCCTGTCCAGGCTTAGCCACGGCGTGTAATGGAACTGCACTGGACCTTCTCGGCCACCTGTCTGCTACTGCAGAAGGTCCAGCTCTCAGAAATGGATGCCAGTTTGTTTCTGGCATGTCCAGTGAGGTAAAGTCTGCTCAGTAATAAGTTTTGGCACTCTCCCCACAGCAGCTGCCGCCCTCTTTCTCTCCTGCCTCCACCTGCCAGTGAAAAGCGACTTGAAGACTCTACACATGGTCACCACCTCTGGGTCCCGCCCAACTGCCTGCCACCAGCACCACGGCCAGTTCTGGGAAGTACCGGAACTTCTGTTGTCTCTAGCACGCACATCAGACATCATCTCCTTCAGAGACCGTCCCTGCTTCTCCTGGAGGGCATCATGGACTCCAGTGCCATTCAGCTTTCAGAGGAAACAGCACTCCCACCCCGACTCATTACTTCCCATTCACTTGGGGGTGCGTGAAAGATGTTGGCCTATGTCTACAGATGCTCCTCATCTTACAATGCGGTAATGTCCAATAAAACCACTGTCAGTTGAAAATATTCTAAATAAAAATCACACTAATACATGAAACTACCAAACACACTGACAGCGATACCGTAACTGTAGAATACTAGCTGTCTCCCCCTCTTGTCTGTAGGAGTTGTGTCTCATGCTGTCACCCCACACTTTAAGATAAGATCTTAAGGCATTAAAATAGACTGGGGAAAGGTCAAAACTCAAAGTGCAGTTTTTATTGAATCCATATAATTTTTGCACCATCTGAAAGCCAGACTATAGGCTTCTGATGTTTATGCTAGGGATAATAAACAGTTAACTTAAGACAATATACTTATCACACAACAATGGCTTCCCACAAAGCCAACTAAGTCCTGGTCCTCAGAACTTGTGACCATGTCACCTTCCATGGCAAAAGGGACTTCAGAAATATGATTAAGTCAAGGATTTTGAGATTAGTATTGTCCTGGGTTACGTGACAGGCCCAGCTCAATCAGAAGAGTTCTTAGAAGTGAGAGATCAAGGTAAGAGGACCAGTGTCCCTGGGAGACGTGGCGATGCTACACTACCGGCCTGTGAGGGTGAAGAGGGGTTGCAGCCAAGGCGAGCAGAGAAGCCTTTCAGAAGATGAAAAGGCGAGGGAGTGGGTTCCCTCAAACCCCAGAAGGAAGGCAGCTTGGCCAGCAACTTGGCAAGAGACCAGTCTCTGACTTCTGTCCCCAAACTGGGAACACACTGTGCTTGTGCTGTTTGGACCTCTAAGTGTGTGCTGCTCAGCCACTGCAGCCAGAGAAAACTACTTCAGGCCAGTTCCAAACCAGAAACGTTACAAGCATTGTCTCACTTAATCCTCCATGCAACCAGAAACAAGGGAAGTAGATAAACTGAGGCATGGAAAGTTAGAGTTAGCCGGGGATGTAGCTCAGTGATGTTGCACCTGTCTGGCAAGTGCAAGGTCCTGAGCTCAATCCCTAATACCCCCCAAAACCAAAAGAAAGTTGGAGTTAACTGTGTCACAATTATCCAGCAGCAGCGCCCCTGCACCCAGCCCTCACCAGGCTGTCTGTTCAGAATCACTCACCGCAGGGCAGGGCCTCTGGCCACACTCGAGGCAGCACCTGGGCGTGCAGGCATTCTCCAGGAAACGCCGGCGGCTGCCGCGGGCCCAGGCCTTGCCTTTGCAGTCTTAGAGGGTGTACTTTACCAAGCCGGGTGAAGACAGGGAGCTAGCCCTCTCCGTTTCTGTGCCTTCACTGTGCCATCTGTACCCTGTTTGGCCAAAGTTCTGTACAGAAAAGAGCACGGTAACTGCCGTTCACCTTCAGCCTCACCCATCCCGTCGTGACTGACTTTATACAGCCTGGACAGCTCTTCACTGAGGAGCAGTGGGAAGACCGCAGGGCAGAAGAGGAAGAGGGCCTAAGATGATGATGATGGAAGGAGGAGAGAAGGCAAGAGAAGGGCCAGGAGGTGGTCGCCACGACCCCGGTGGGCTCCGCAGCACAGCGTGCCTCCCCCGCTGCTTGAGGCCTGGGTCTGAGCAGTGTCTCTCGGCTCAGGAAGGGAGGCCAGCGCCCCACGTTTCCTCTGGTGCTCGGGCAGGATCCGTCTCTGCCTTGCCTGGCGCCGCCCGGCCCGCCCCACAGCCCTCACCTCCTGGCCCTTCCCTCTGCCTTCTCCTCCTCCCATCATCATCGGCTTAGGCCCTCTTCCTCTTCTATGTGCCCGCTGTCCCTCTGCCTCTGTTTTGTAAAGCCACTTGCAGCCAGACATGGTGGCACAGGCCTGTGATCCCAGCACTCTGGACCTGAGGCAGGAAGACTGTAAGTTCAAGCCCACCCCAGGTAATTTAGCAACTTAGACTCTCACAAAATAGAAAGAAGAAGAGGGCTGGGAAAGTGTCTCAGTGTGACATCCCAGGGTTCAGTTCCCGGATGGCCCTCCCCCAGCAGGGCGCACTCCGGGATAGCCTCTCCTTCTCACCGTCTTTAACCCACTCACGTCTCCAGAGGCGCTTTTTCCAAGCAAAGTACCATTCCCGGCATCCAGAGATTCACAGCTGCTTATTGTTAAGGCCCGTCATTCGGCAGCCACAGAGAGAAGTCCACTCCCACTGAGGCCCAGAGTGGGCAGCTTCATGCCAGGCTTGGCTCATAAATGCCAACACTCAAACCCTGCCCACCGCCTTTGAAGCACAAGCTTGTCGACGCCATCATACTACTTCTCAGGCAGCCCTGTGGACTTCTGGACATACGGAACCACAGATTTACCCAGGATTCCCCAGATGGAATGGATCCCTGGGCTCTGGAGCCAACTGGGAGCAGTAGAACAACCTCAGTGCCTCTATGGTCTGAGGCCCAGCAATGCAAGGGAAGTTGTTCCAAGCCCGCAGCGGCTGCAGGAACAGGGACTGAGCGGCCAGCAGACAACGCTGGCCTCACAGACAATGCTGTCAGCTATCCTGAGAGCAGCAGGTCGGGAGAATGCTTTTCCCTGAGGCAAGAGCGTGCACTTATTACATTATGGAATACCTGCCTGACTACAGCGCTAGGTCGAGTCGCTCCGTGTCCGTGTTTGGCCCTTTCTGTGTGTCATCACATGCAAATCCTACTTTCATCAATCTCATGTGCATTCGGTTTCCCCTTTAAATTGTTCCCAGAGCCACAATTTCTCTCCATCTGTGTGAGCCAAGCGAAAGCAAGCAGTGCCTGCTTCCCCACAACTGGGAATTTCCAGTAAGCATAAATTCGACGTAGTCTGTGAGCTTTCGCCGGCTGCCATTGTTGTTGTACAAAAACAACCGAGCTTGACTCGTAAATCCTGTTACCTTTGATGAATCTGCAAGCAGTGCGGAGAAATTTTGGCAATAATATTCCATCTCGAGGAGTTTTATTTTCCTTCAGACAGGTGTACTTAGCTCTGCAGAAGCGTTCCCAAGGACTTGGCCCTTCTGTGTATTTTGTAAAGCAAATCTCATTTTAGCATTGATTTCCATTATGTCGGCGATGTTCTCCCAAATCCTTTGCTATTACTGCTTAGCTGGGATGACTGTGCACACAAAGAAAGAGGGCAGAGTTCCTTAAGCTCCAGCTGCCTACCTGGAAAGGACAGTCCAGCAGACAGGCAGCCTCAAGCTGTTGGATACTTCTAGACACGCCTATGACAGGACCCATTGCTCACTGCAAGCCAGAACCTTTCTCCAGTTCCTTTCTCCTGCATGATACTGGTAGTGAGAGGTAAGGAGCCAAAGGCTTGTTCTGCGCAGATGTCAGACCAAGTGACATGCTGGTTTTAGCGGGGATGGAGGAGCTGGGGACAGCTTAGAGGGTACCGGATGCGGGCACCAGAGCCCTTGAACTAGGAAATCAGGGTGCAGAAGAGCTCCTGGAGCAGGCTCACAGAGCAGCTACAGGTTGGCATCAATCTCCTTCCGGCCTGTCGTGCTCATTGCTGGGCAAATCAGATTCCCTTCTGAGCCAGTTCTCCCATATACAGACCTAGCATGTGGTTGTGGAGATTGGAATATTCTGGAACAGAAAGCCACAACTGTACGATAGAAGGCCAGACCATAAATATCTTTTGCTCTGGGAGCACGTAGTCAGCCTGTGCCACAACCTCCCAACCACTCCACTGCAGCACAAAGGCAGCCGGACTGCATATAAATGAATGAGTGTGGCTGTGTTCAGTAGGGAAAGCAAACTGGACATGACCCACGGGCCACAGTGTGCCGGTTTTCTCCTGGAGTGGGTCGAGCGGCTAGGGCGGCACCCTGGGCCTGGGCCCGTCTGCTCTTAGACCTGTTCCCTGACCTTCTGTGAGCCTGTCTGAGGCCCTGGAGCCTGGACCCCCCAAACTGCCTTTCCTCTGGCCTTTGCCAGATGGCTGCACACGGAAGTAGCCAGGTGGAGGGGAGCAGAGCTGGCACAGCCCATCCCCCCTCCTCAGCCCAGTGAGGTGGCTCAGCTTTGGGACTACAGAAGTGCCATGCTGTGCTTCTTCTCTGCACACCTAGGGGTGGAGGGGTTCATCTCCGGGCCACCTCATCTCCTCCGCTGGCTCTCTGTGTCCACACCCCCACACTCGGTTGCATCTGTCAAAAAACTGGTTTGAGCTCATTCATCGCCCAGACCGAACCATCACTGAAAGGGTTACTTTTCTAAAAGTGGCGAAGTAGTAGCCTCTTGACACTCTGGATATTTTAGGTTTTGTGAAGAACCATCTCTGCGTGATAGATGTCTGTAAACATGTTCTACACAGTAGCCACATGAAAAGGAGACAGACTCTTAGTCAATTAGTAACAAAGGCACTCCAGGCCCTTGCTCTGTTCTGGGCCCGAGAATCACAGCAGTCAACCACAGAGGATACGGTCATGTGAAAAAGTCGACGATCTTTTGCTCCTTCCAACCTCTGCACATCACATCAGTTAGAAGGCCCCCAGGTGGCCCTCACCAGTGCTCACTGGGGCTTTCCTTTGTACTAGGTTAAGCGTCTAACATAATTCATCTTATTTAGCTCTTTTTTCTAATGTGAAGTTACTAAATTTTTTTCACTTTCTAATGTTGTAACTCTTAGAAGAGCCAGTGAAGTTGGTGATATTGTTTTTATTAAACAGATGATACACTGAAATATAGAGGTAAAATAATTTACACCTTAGTAGGTGGGCCCATACCTCAAGCACATGACTGGACCGTGCACTGCCTCCCTCCCAGAGAGTGAGAGCTGGGTTCAAGGCCATCGCTAGTGGCAAAGTCATCACAAGAACTGGGTTCTAAACTTCTAATTATGCATTGCAGCGATCAGTGAATTGGCAGCACGGATCAAATCACTGAGACAGCAGCCAGCCCTCTGGAAGGAATAAAAAGTGATTATATGTCTGTTTATAGGCTTCAGTAGACTCCACAGGAGGATGGTAAAGTCAGTTAGAAGCCTGCCACACCAGCCCTCAGCAAAATGCTTTGCAAAATGTCCAAAACCTGGCAAACACAGGAAAGTCACAAAATCAGAGACGGTCTAGTTTAGGTGTTTCTGTAAATATTTAAAGCCATATAGCCTTTCTTCAAACAAACCTTTTGAGGGATCCCTAATGTGCCTCCATTTGGGGGGTAGGTGGAAGATTCTAGAAACCCGCCCCGCTCCCTGTAGTCCCAGCAGCTTCACTGAGAAGACTCCACAGAGCCCAGATTTAAATCCATCATGCTGCCCGTCCTAGTGCCTCTGAACCCCGGTCCAGGTGAAGTGACAAGTCCCACCAAGGTCATTCAAGAACATCCCAGTAGATTCAAAGTCAAACCAGTGCTCAGAGTCCCTCACCAGTGCTCTTTACATCATCAGTGTCTGCTCTTTTGACTCAGTTCTCCAGGAACCGTGAGACCTTGGCAGTAGATAACTTGTGCATTTTGATCCTACACTCACGGGCAGCAATGAAAGGAGCTGAAATGTCCAGCAGAGGGTGGACCAACTCAGCCTGATCTCCTTCATGTGGCCAGGGCTGCCTGAGATACACAGAGAACCCAGCTCCCCGACGTCCTTGGGGAGGCGCCTGAGCCTGCTCATCAGGAAGCGCTTGCCACGCTCTCAGGAGCTGTCCTTCCCAGGACTGCCGTGAGCTGTGCGAGTTGTGCGTGCAGTCTCCGTCCTCGGGCCTGCTGCTCACAGTTGTGTTTACATTACAGCAGCAGAACCCCCACAGCCCTGGAGCCTGAGTGGGAGGCCCCCAGACTCCCTGCCGCAGTGGCTCTGCACGGTGTGCCTTTGTCAGAGGCTTTCCCTTACCGGAGCCAATCAGCTCCAGCTGCCAGCTAAGCTACAGGGGCACCCAGCCTCAGAATGGAAAAAGGAGAACCCTGGGAACCCCAACTCTGAGACAGCACTCTTAGTCTAGGAGGCCTTGAGCACAGAAGACTGAATAGAGGCAGCGAGGGATAAAACTTGGTCACCCTTAACCTTGCAGGGTAACACTGGGGATGCGCGCCCCAGGCAATGGCCACAGCAAGGTCATTAAAGGTCATCATGATAGACATTCAAATCCAGCAGCCGGGCTTCCCTGGGTGGACACATCCCATCTCTTGTTCATGTCTCCTTCTAAATAAATTGTATTCTCCAGATTTGGTCGCTGAGGATACTGGAGTGAGACCCACGGCTCCTGTTAGGACTTTCCTGGGCACGGTTTATTTTCTCTGGAATGAAGTGCTGGTTGGAAACTCCAGAGTTGAATAGCCATCCAGTCAAGTGTTACAAAGACATAGGAACTGACAGTTTTCCTTTGATGGATTAAACACCCGTTATTTTTCCTGGCTTTTAACGGCTCTTCAATACCACTTGTCATCGCAGTCTCTCCTCCTCCAAGATGACAGTGCAAATTGCACGTGGACCACGCACTTACTGCTGCCCTTCCAGAACACTGAGCACCTAATGGTTTGTCAGGTTATCGGCTTGTCTTGCTTTTTCTAGTAAATCTTTTTTATATTCCAGGAAATTGGTTAAGTCCATCCCTTAAAGAGAAAAAATATCAATGTCCTTAATTGTTCTCTCTTCCTTAGGGTGTCTGGCTCCCAGGGGAATGAGCATTATTGACTCTGGCAGAGGGTCCACCGTCACCCGCTTTCCTGTAGTGGTCCAAGACCCCACTTGCTCCAGCCTGAAGCCTGCGTGGGGTCACCAGCCTGACTCGGAAGAGCCGCACTCGCTCTGTAGCACAGGACGTAGCGTGTCAGGTCAGTGAGCCCGGCCCGGCGTCCAGCTCCGGGGCTGGGTGTGTAGAGAAAAAGGAAAGCACAATGTGGTCCTTCCTTTCTTGGAAAGCTGCAAAAACAACAACAACAAAAAGCCAGAGTTCAACAGATGGAATTTGGGGACAGTTTTGGTTTTCTTTCTTTAAAAAAAAATTCTCTCATGCATTTTCCAATGAAATACAGAAACCACTGTCCTCACCTTTGTGATAATCATCGCCTTGCTTACATGCTGAGCTTACAAACTACTTACACAGCCCTAAGACATTGGTGTGAGTCATTTTCAAAATTTCATATTAAAGCAATCATGCATTTTCTAAGGTTTTCTACATAAAAGAGCAAAGTGTGATGCTGTCTAGAGTGACACGGCTCTATGCCACAGCCACCAAGCACAGGGGGCTACTGGACCCTGCAACAGGATGTGTCCATCTTAGCGGAGTGAAGACCTGCAGGGTGAAGAACAGCAGTTAAGTCATGGCAGGCCCCACCACCTGCATGGCTTCTGTGCCTCCTGGCCCGAACAGTGTCACCCGTTCCTCCATTTGAGCTTTGGTGCTGAGGACGAGAAGTATGAAGTCCACAGGCAGAGCAGTGGGGAATGAGCCACATGTAATTTATTAAAGAACAAAGAAAAGCCCTCATTAACAGAGAACTCCTCCAGCGGAAGGCAGCAAGAAGACACACAAGCCCAAGGGCTTATCCACACTTTGTTGGACTATTTTTGTGGATGTCTGAAAGCAAGACAAAGGCTTGCGACTTTCAGCCAGGATCCAGATGGCAGGGGAGTGGGTTTTCTCCGCAAACTGCCAGGGCTCATCTCACTTCCGCAGGCCCTCACCCTCTGCTCAGGTAGGCTTCTGATGTCGGGAGAACAGACTCCTCTCTGCCCCCTGCCGTCGAGATTCTGGGGTGCGCTTCACTGAGCCTTGGCCTGCTGTGTTCTGATTCTTCTTGGCAGTGACCCTGCCAGGGCAAGAAACCAAGCTGTCCGTTCCAGATTTCTGACCGAGATCTGCAGGACAGATCTAGAGGCAGGTCAGCGACTTGTCACACTGTAATGGTTTCTGTATCTTCTGGGGACATTCTTTTCCTCTAAATTCCTCTTCAGAGCATTCACTTTTCATGATACCTTCCATAATTATCTCCATTGAAAATCTTCTCCTGAGCTTAACAAAGAAGGAGGAAAGAATCAACAACAAGAAATAAAAGGAAATAATCTAAAATTAATCATTGTTTCTGCATACACTTGGGAGCTGAGAAGACCTTCAGTATCATCTTCCTAGTTTTGAATATGATCATGGTACAGAGAGAAGTTCAGTCTTCTCCGTTCTCTGTGTTCTATGTAAACAAATATTACTGTGCCTGGGCGGGGGAGTTAGCTCAGCGGTTCCGGCGCCTGTCTTCCAAGCTCAAGGGCCCGGGTTCGATCCCCGGTAACCACATACAATACTGGGTGTGGAGACCCACACCCAGCAGCAACCAGTACCACATACCACAGTGCCGGGCGTGGTGGCTCACGCCTGTAATCCCAGCACTCGGGAGGCAGAGGCAGGAGGATTGCTGTGATGTGCATTTGAGGCTGAGCTCAGGGCCAGCCTAAACCACAAAAGCAAGACCCTGTCTCAAAAAAAAAAAAAAAAAAAATTACTGTGCCTAAAATTTCAACTATCTTTTCATTCACCAAGTACACATTTCATTTTCTAAGAGGCTCACATACAGCTATATTGTCACCAAAATGACTGAAAAGTGGGAAGTGGTGGTGGTTTGTATATGGAATATTCTAGAAAGCACTTTGGCCATACAAGTTTTTTTTTTTAACCTAGTAGTGAATTCTTATCATTATTAATTATTTGTTAATTGGTCTTTTTAAAATTAAATAAAATGCCTCTGATTATCTGCCACTACCTTGGACTTACAAATTCCTGCCCATCTGAAAATTCAACAGAGCAGCCGAAGAAACAATGAAGGTGCTTTTAGGAGCCAATGGGATGCAGGGCTTGGCATCTGTTACAGGACAAGAGATGTTTTATCAGACTTGAGAGCATCCATACATTTTCTGAAGCTTCTGTTTTGGAAATTCCATAGTAAGGGGGGAAATGGCTGCCGTACTTAGTCTATTCCAACAGTCCAATGCAAATGTCTGTGGCAGAAAAAATCTACACAGGGGAACTTTGTCCTTGGTCATGGCCCTTGGTCAGAGATCATACATCTGTGTGATTAGTTAAAAAGAGATCAGGACAAAAGTATGAGTCGGTCATATGACCCATCCTCACAGTCGGGAAAACAAGTCAGACATCAGTCCCACGGACAGCGGCCGCCTCGGGAGGGAGCCAGCCCACTCTGTGGGGAGGCCGCACAGGTCCTAGAGGGTCTTTCAACCACCTCTGTGCACCTGGCTGCTGGGTTTCATCAGCTGCGCCGTCGGAGTATGAAAGGCCAGAGGTATAATAGAAACCACTGTCCCTGGAGTCCAGAAGAAAGAGGTCTGAAGAGCAGTGCTGAGTGGCTTCTTGTCTGAGCCAGTGACTCACTGTGATGTAGAGAAAAGGGAAATGTCTGTTATTATTTGTAGGAAATAAAACAGGAGTCAGAAAACCTAAAATCAGCACCAAAGCGCCTGTTGTTACAAAGCATGAGAAAATGCCTATGTCGCTTCTTTAGTTTTCAGAAGATCCCAGGGGAAGCTACGGTCTCAGCCTTTGATTGTTCTGCTGATACAGTTCCTAGACTCCCATCTGTGGTTCAGCATCTTTGCCCTTTGTGGCCACAAAGATACCCTGTGCCGACCTTTGCCTGCAGGAAGCACTTTTAGAAACTTCCTTTGCCACATGGACTCCACTTACCTAGCCTGGGTTGTGTCCCAGGAGGAGAGACAGGCAACAGGATACCTCACTCTCTCTCTGTCTCTCTCTTTCTCTCTCTCCCTCTCTCTCTCTCTCTCTCTCTCTCTTACACACACACACACACACACACACACACACACAGAACCTTGGCCTAAAGCCCTCAGGGTAAAGGAGAACATTTTCAAGCTCAGCTGCTATCTGAGTAAAAATGATTTTTAAATTAGAACAGCTCCCATTTCACAGTGATGTAATGGCAGAGACTTGTGGAAACTGCCTGACACACAACAACATGTGTGAAGTGGGGGTAAGAAAGAAAAGATTAAATGAAAATACATATTTGAGCAGCTTATTACGAACAGTAACATTTCCAGGAATGGGCCGTGTGGGGAAACAGTTGATTTGGCTGGGGATAAGCACAGTCTCTTAGGTATGCCCTGTGAAGATGTGATCATAACTTAATTTTAAATCTGAGGATTGTAATAAGAACTGGCTTTTTAAAGTCATTCCCAAAGAAAAGAGAGCAAGCACAAGGCAGCCCCCAGAGGACGAATGAACTGTAAAATGTGGGGGGTTACCGGCGAGGTAAGGGGGAGGGGCAGGGACTAGCTAAGAGCGAATTTTCTCTTGTCTCTCCAAAGGCTTCAGTGGGGAGCTCCAGTTCTATGATCACCTGCTGCAGAGGAGGCCACAGTGAGCTCCTGAGATGGGAGTTAATGCAGGGACAAAAAGGAGGGGGAAAGACTCATTTTTCTTCCCCTCAGAGAGCGCTCTGCCCACTAAGAGGTTTTTTTAGATGCTGGTAATCTGATGCGCTGGGTCTTAATCTTCCCATTTATGGGCTGATTCTGTACTGCTGGAGACAGCGTCCCTCCCCAGCAGATGCTACTTTTGCAGAAGGAAGACTACACAATAGACCGCACAACAGTTCTCTTTCCCCCAAGTTGGACTCTCCAATTTGAAATAGCTGGTGTTTCCTTTCCCGCTTAAAGAACTAAAACACAACTTTGGTACATACACGTGGTACTGACAGTGTGATCAGATGGCACATCTGATCTTTGCCAACGGTGGGAAGTGATGGCTTGGCAGGGATCTGCATAAGGAGCCATTTCCTGCAGCCATGCTGGGGAGACCTCAGGACAGCCAAGTGTCTGGGCTGCCTGGACGTGGGTTTAAGTGAGCACTCCCTTGGCTATAAGCTTGAGATCAAGCAAAAGCTAGTGAAAGAGTATTTCAGATTCATTTTACTTCAGGTTCATTCATAATTAAGTCCTTAATTTTATATAATATCATAAGTTTACAAAAAAAATCCCAGGTACAAACTTCTAAGACATTAAAACTGACCACCAAAGTCTGTCTTTAAAATATATTTGTATTTCTCAAAACACAAAAGCAAATGCTATAAGTTTCTAAATTTTTGAAGTCAGTTGATGCTGTTTCTCAAGGATTCCCGATAACAAATGAAAACTCTCTTCGTGTGTGTGTGTTAAAACCTGCTCCCTTTGCCTAGCTACAGTTCCGTGACCTTCAAATGCAGCGGCTATTACTTTCATCTTTACCTGAGTCAAGCACAATCAATGTTCTTGTCCAGCAATTCCAATTAAGCCACTGTAGACAAGCCTGCTGAGTCTGCACACTTTGGATTTATACTGAATTAATGGAAGCGAGAGAGGCCTCCACATGATGGCCACACTTAGTGCCTCCCTGCCAAGGAGATGCAATTACAATATTCCAGGTTGATCAACTCAAGGAAGGTGACAACCGTGAATTGATCGTGTGGGAGTGCCAATAAACACAGCAGTATGTATTAGGGAGTGTGCTGCTCGTGAACGAATTCCCGGAGCCTAGATGGCCTCGTGATCTGTGAGAGACGCACCGTCAGCGCCACTGGTTTCCACGTCACTGGGGTCAGGGTGCACCGCTGGTAACCGCTCCTGCCCGTTGCTCGTCAGTACTTAGTAGACCATGGGTCCTAAGCACTTTTCTACATGTACAAACCAAAGAAAATTATCATTCACATTCACTCTTTGGAGGAAAAGTACATTTTCTGTATATAAAAGAAGGTAATTGACAAGACAGAGTAAGCAAAGCAGGATTTGCATCTGCTGTTTTGGGACTTTTCTGAGTTAGGCGTTAGACGTACCTTAAAGCATTAGCTTTTATACGAGGTCTTTTACTTGCTGGATTTAATTAAAAGAGAAAAAAATCCAAACTCTAAAGTGGAAGAGGAAAAAAGAGGTACATCTGGTTACTTAATTACTGGCATACGCTAACCTATGTAATAATGTTGATTGCTGTTTGGCAAATTTAAATACTTTTTCTCATCAACAATATTATGCTAATTTCTTATTTAACATAGCAGAGAGAAGATATGTCTATTTCCTCTTCTCCTATAAACTAACAATGAAAACCAGGAATCACTCGCGTCCCAAGCCACGGAGCATAGGGAGCACGCCGCGGAAGCACGGAGCGTGCGCCGTGCAGGGAGGGCTCGGTACGGGGCTGCCCGCCCGCAGCTAGCAGGGGCTCCCACGGTCCGCCGCCCACCCGAGGGGCAAGCTGCGGTTCTCTGGTGGAAGGAAACTCGGAGTACGAGGCAACTCGAATAAGCTTTCCAGAGAGACAGGAAATTTATGTTTGGAAGAAACGGCTGTCATTTAGGCTGGGTTAAGAAGACCCCAGAAGGTGCAGAGCTGAGGGCCTGATTCCTGAAGGTGGACAAACTTTAAATTACCAACCAGAGCAGCTCCCCCGCCGGACTTGGAAGTCACACGGCCAAGGCAGGCTGACGACGGGGTGTTCAGACGCGATTCAGCAAACTTTGCTGGAATCCCACCTTATCCTACTTTTTTTCTACAAACAGTTGCTCTAAGCATTCAGTAGTGGGCAAAGGCACACGAATTCATACAGGCACACTCCCAAGACTGTCTTAACTACTCTCCTACGACTGGGGCAAAGTACCAACACTTCCAGTTTATTCTATTTTGGGTCACAGTTCCAGAAATTTTGGACCCTGGCAGACTGATTCAAACCCAGACACAGCATGGGGGAAGGGCCTGCTGGGGAGAAAGCTGCTCAGGACGCGGAGATGGCCCGGAAGCAGGAACAAAGGGTGAGAGGGCCGCATACTGTACGTCCAGTCACCCCCCAGTGACTGCCCTCTACAGACCAGGCAGCACCCCTAACCTCAGCTGCGAACTCATTAGCAGTAAATCCTCTGCCGTGTGGCCCCCAGGTTCCACTCACCTTTCACAGGCTTTGCCTGAGCAAATGGACCGGGGGAGCGTTCTTTTTTTTTTTTTTTTGGTTTTTTGAGACAGGGTCTCGCTTTGTGGTTCAGGCTGGCCCTGAGCTCAGCCTCCAACTCACATCACAATCCTCCTGCCTCTGCCTCCCGAGTGCTGGGATGACAGGCGTGAGCCACCACGCCCGGCACTGTGGTATGTGGTACTAGTTGCTGCTGGGTGTGAGTCTCCACACCCAGTATTATTATGTGGTTACCGGGGATCGAACCCAGACCCTTGCGCTTGGAAGACAGGCGCCGGAACCACTGAGCTAACTCCCCCGCCGGGGGGGAGCGTTCTTGATTTAAACTATTCACAAAGGAAGTAACAGTGTGAAACAGGTGAGGGAAGGACAGACATCAGAAAATTATATTCCAGATCAATTTAAGATTAAGATCAAATATCTTCATGGAAATCAAAACAATTAATAAAATATGGTTGCAAATAAGGACAAAAATGGGGGGGGGAAGGACTCAGAGGAAGAAAACTTTTCACTGTTGGGCGCGTCACTCAGAGACTCTATATTATTGAGCTACATCTCTAGCCATTTTTATTTTTTTATTTTGAGGCAAGGCCTTGCTCAGTTGCCTGTATGGGACTTGAACGTGCGATCCTCCTGCCTCAGCCTCCCTCAGTGCTGGGATTACAGGGGTGGACCACTGCACCTAACTAAGGAAGTACAGTCTTTGAAAAAGTTCATAAGACAGTAGATAAAATAGAAACACAATAAAGATAATATTAGAAACAAAAATTACTAAAGAAGAGCTAGGAACACATAAGGAAAAGCTTTAGAAAACTGAGCGTATTAAAAAGGAAAAAAGGGGGCCGGGGATTTAGCTCAGTGGTTCCGGCGCCTGTCTTGCAAGTGCTAGGGCCCAGGTTCAATCCCTGGTAACCACATAACAATACTGGGTGTGGAGACTCACACCCAGCAGCAACCAGTGCCACATACCACAGTGCCGGGCGTGGTGGCTCACGCCTGTCATCCCAGCACTCGGGAGGCAGAGGCAGGAAGATTGCTGGGATGTGAGTTTGAGGCTGAGCTCAGGGCCAGCGTGAACTCCAAAGTGAGACCCCGTCTCAAAAAAACCTAAAAAATAATTGAATTACTAAAATAATTACTATTTACAGAAGACAGCTAAAGGAGATGTGCCTCTATATTTTGAAGACTATTAAATGTTAAACAGAAGAAAAGTCAAAGATAAAACAGAAGACTTCCATAACAGGAACTTAAATAAATTAAAATTAAACAAATTGTTTAATTTATTTATTTGATGAAGAACCACATCATATTACCAAAAAACAACTTCATACAAAATTCTTTCATAAACCTTTCCAGTAAAAAAATATATAATACAATCTGCAGACATTCAAGAGAAGAATAAAGAACTTCCTTAAAAAGAATGAGGATGATTAATGAGTCAACTTGATTGTTAAAGTACTATAATTGTAAACATATGCAAAATTGTTATAGTTCAGAGCATAAATATTAATAAGAATTTTTGACAAGGCAGGAGATAATTATCCAATTAGCAAGATAGGAAGAAAAGTTGGAAAAAATGGAGAGAAGAAATCTTCAAAGAAATAATGGTTGAAATTTTTCCAGAATTAAACAAAAGCATATTACAAAGGGGCCGGGGAATTAGCTCAGTGGTTCTGGTGCCTGTCTTGCAAGCGCAAGGACCCGGGTTCAATTCCCATACCATACTGAGTGTGGAGACCCACACCCAGCAGCAACCAGTACCACATACCACAGTGCCGGGCGTGGTGGCTCACGCCTGTCATCCCAGCACTCGGGAGGCAGAGGCAGGAGGATTGTGATGTGAGTTTGAGGCTGAGCTCAGGGCCAGCCTGAACCACAAGGTGAGACCCTGTCTCAAAAAACCTAAAAAAAAAAAAAAAAAAAAAGCATATTACAAAGACTATGTCAGAATAAAGACGGTAAATACATAAAAATTAACACTTACTAAAAAATTCCAAGATTGCTACATCACTATCAAAGAAGTAATACATAGGAGAATTGGCCTTACTAGAGCTGGTAATGTGCATGTGTGTGTGTGTGTGTGTGCATGTGCGTGTGTGTGTGCGTGTGTGTGCGTGTGCGTGTGTACACTCACCCATGCACAAAGTGGAAGGAGGTGCTGGAGATCAAACCAGGGCCTTATATACGTGAGGCAAACACTCTCCCCCTGAGCTATACCCAGATGTAGTAATTTCTAAGTGTGTTATTGTCAGGGACCATGGACAACTTACTGAGATTTAAGACTTACTTACTGGGATTTACTCGCTTGGATTTGCGGATGTCTGCCCTGCCCTGCCCTGCGGGATCAACTACTGGGATTATTGCAAACATCTGCCCCACCCCGTGGGATTTTAAACTACAAGGATTACTGCACTAGGATTATTGGTTTGGGGATTAACTGGGATTTAAGGATGTGCCCTGCCCTATGTAATATTCAACTACAGGGATTATTGTGGGACCGCCCTGTTTTATACAGCCAGGATTATGGGTTGAAGGCTGGGTACCAAATGAAGGTGTGGAGAGCTAGGGTTATGGGCTCTTCTTCTCCCGCTTTTGCTGTCGCAGTATCTGGCCTTTGGCTGCTGCTGCTCAGAATAGCAAGAGTCAAGCCGGGGCTCAGCCTTTTTACCGAAGGTTCTGGCTTTGTTATTTGTTGGTTATTAATTCTTTAACTGTGGCACTATCAGGGATTGAGGTTACCACGAGGGTTCTGGCTGCGTTCTCTTCCCTGGACTATCACATGTTACTTGCAGAGGGATAAATATTTAACAGAATTAAATAAAGTAACTAGAAACAAAGAATGTATAGAAACTTCACATATAATGATCTACTAAATAAATGAGGTTCATGATGTTTTATCCACATGAAAAATCAAATAAATGAGCCTTGCTTCACACCATACTCAAATATTAATTCCAGATGGATCAAGGAATCAAATGTGAGGGAGAGAAAAGCCCTTTCACACTTGTATGTCTGTAGAAGACTTGTGCTTTCAACACTGACACATAAAGAGCTGAGGCTTTGGTGCTAGAATGAAAACTCCCATCAGGCTGCAGTCAAAGATACTCTGCAGCTTCCTGGGTTTTGCCTCCAGGGGCTCTATGAGACTTTCACAGTGAGGAGCCTAAAACAATTTACAAATCTCCAAATACCCCACAGTGTTCTCCATAACAAAAGCTTGCTCTGAGCTCACAGACTGGGCTCAAGGAAGCCTAATCAGATGTAGGGGAGGGGACTACCCCCACTTAACCCTCTGGGCTCTGTTTCTCTTCAAAAGGAAACTGCCCAGCAACACTGACTCAGTTCACAGCCATAGACTCCCGGTGAAGGAAGCCAAACCAGAGAACTAGTGAATGGACCTCTACCGTAATTGTACATCCCCAGAGCCCACAGACTTTGTTTAAGAAGCTTTCAGAGAAAGCAAACATGGCTTGAGGGACAAAGATAAAGACCCTAAAGGAAAGTGACACCTCTGAGCTAACAGCTACAGCAATATGAAGCGAGGAAGACTTCCACCTCACACAAAAGGTCTGCAGAACGTCATTCTCACAGCCTGATCTTGAACACAGGCCCGGCTACTGCAGGGCTAAAGTCCAACCGGAGAAACACAGTGGCGTCAGAACAAGGTCTGGATACAGCAGTGGTTTTTGAATTAGCAGATGAGGAATGTTTTTAAACCTACGATTAAAGATTGTAATGGAAGGAGTCATCCACGTGCAAGAAGAGATGAGGAAGCTGAGCAAAAAGCAAAGTTCCAAGAAAGTAGTAAATGAAATGCTAGAGATAAAAAGTGCCCCGAGAAAAGTGAAGAGAGTGAGGGGCTCGATTGTGGACAGGGCACAACCTACGGAGAGAGAGCTGAAAAGAGCAACAGAAACTTGCCGAGCTGAAACCACAGCAGCAAAGTGAAAGAAACATATTAGACTATTCAAGGCCTACAGCAGAATTTCAAGATGTATAACTCACGTGGGATGGGTCCAGAAAAGAAGAAAGACAATGGAGATGAAATACTTGAAGTCATAGTGGATGAGAATTTTCCAAAACTAATGATAATGCACCAAACTACACATCCAAGAAGTTCTCAAACAATGAACAAGATAATTTTTAAAATCTATACCTAATCATGTCACAGCAAACGAAAGAAAATGAAAAACTGAAAGAAAATCTTAAAGCAACCACGCGCTCTACATTTTACAGAAAGAAGTGCAAGTGCAGGGTGGCGGCTGAGGCCGAAGTGCCGCACTCGCAGCCCGTCCCGGCGGCCCAGTGGCTCAGTGACTTGTGAGACTGTCTCAAAATAAAAACAAAGCAGGCTGCAGACGCAGCTCCGTGCAAAGCCGGAAATTCAGTCCCCGGGACCACCAATGAATAAATAAGTAAACCTGAAAATGGGCATAGCATTAAAAACAAAACAATACCATGAAGTTTTTAGGAAAAAAATATATTGGAAGGTTAGATGATAAGTTTTTACATACACTCAGATACACAGTATATGAATTTTTAAAAATAGTTAAAATTAAACTTCTAAAACTCCTCAAAGATACTTTCAAGAGAATAAAAATGTCAGTCAACACAGGAAGCAGAAATTTGCAAAACACATCTGTTAAAAACATTTGAATCCAAAATATACAAAAAATAAAAAAAAACTAAATAGTAGAAAAAACGTATTTATTTATTTTGTGGTACCAGGGATCGAACTCAGGATCTTGTGCCAGGCCAGCGGCAGCGCCACTGAGCTGCCTCTGCAGCCCTAACAATACAAACTTTAAAATTTTTGGAAAAATAAAAGCTGAACAAATAGCTGGAGAAAGGAGCAAAGAGGTGGCCGATACAGATGTGCACGAGAAGAGATGTTGTTCAGCTGCTTTCAGTGCGGAACCGCAACTTGAAACATGATCCGCACTATACATCCATGAGAACAGCTAACGCCCCGCAGCTCTGAACGTCAGTGCTGGTGAAGACTCCAAGGGGCCACACTCGGTGCTGGTGGAAAGGCCAACTCCTACTCTGAAAGTCTCTGGCAGTTTCTGGCAACTGGACATAATCTGATTATATGATCCAGCAATCACACTTCTACAACTGAAAACTTAAGTCTACACAAAAGCCTGTTTGCGATATTTACAGCAGTTGCATTCCTCACCTCCAGAGGCTGGAAGCGAGCAAGGTGTTCTCGATGGGTGACGGGTAACTACACCATGCTGCACACACAGTGGAACAGAAGCAGGCTGACCACCATGAAAAGACGTGGAGACCTCTACACACAGCCTGATAAATGAAAGAAGCCAAACACAAGCACAGGTGATGCCAGATGCAGCATTTGAGATCCTGAAAGAGCCAAAATAACGAAGCAGTAAAGTCTCAGTGGGTTCCTGTGACACCAGGAAGGGAGGGATAAACAGAGAGAGCAGAGGAGATTTTTAGGGCATAGAGACTGTTCTCTATGATAATATAATCCCGGACACATGACATTATTCACTTGTCGAAACCCACATAAGTGTGCAACACGAAGGGCAGGCCCTAAAGGACTAGGGACTTCGGTGGTCAGCAGTGTGGCTCCCAGCTGTCACACGTGTCCTCGATAGAAGTGGGATCTGACGGCAAGGATGGAGACAAAGCAACAGGGCGTGTGAGAACTCTCGGTATTATTTGCTCAGTTTCTCGTATACATAAAATTCCTCTAAAAACTAAAGTCTTCATTTAAAAAATAATTTTAAATGCATTATTAATTTCAAGGATAAACAACCACCACTCCACCCAGAAGAAACCTATGAGTGCAGACATAAAACTCAAACATTTTTGAGTCTTAAGAAGCTTCCAAAAAGGGGGAAATGAGATAGCAGCTATTCTTTGTGGAGTGAGATGAAATTTCAGTGTTATTTTCATCTGCATCTCTCGAATGACTAATGATGTTGAGCATTTCTTCATATGCTTCATAGCTGCTCTTACTTCTTTCTCTGAAAAGTATCTGTTCATTTCAGATGCCCATTTTTGAACTGGGTCTTTAAATTTGGGTGGGCTGATTTTTTTAGGCTGTTTATATATTCTAGATAATAGCCCTTTGTCTGAGAAACAGCTGGTAAAGATTTTTTCCCACATTGTTGGTTGCCTTTTTGTTCTGTTGGTGGTTTCCTTTGCTGTGCAGAAGCTTTTTAATAGAATGAGGTCCCATTTGTTGATTTCTTCTGTCAATTCTTGTGCTATAAAGATTTTGTTCAGGAAGTCTTTCCCTAAGCCAATGTCTTCAAGGTTTTACCTAACCTGTGTTGCAGCAGGTTTAGTGTGTCTGTTTCAATATTTGGGCCTCTAGTCTACTTTGATTTAGCTTAGTACATGGTGAAAGAGATAGGTCTAACTTTGGTCTTTGGCAAGTTAAAGCTCAGTTTTTCCAGCACCATTTGTTAAAGAGACTATCTCTCCTCCATTAGGGATTTTTGGCTCCTTTGTCAAAGAGGAGGTGGCTCAGTGTATCTGGAGTAGTTTCTGGATCTCTAATCTATTCCATTGATCTTTAGGTCTGTTAGTTTGCCAATACCATACAGTTTTTATCACAGTGGCTTTATAGTATAGTTTCAGTTTAGGGATTGTAATACCCCCCACCATATCTCACTCCACAAAGAATGGAAACTATTTCCGAATTAGCCAGCAATAAATGTTGGCAAGGGTATGGAGAAAAAGGAACCCTTCTCCACTGTTGGTAGAGTGTAGACTCTTACAACCTCTGTGGAAATCAATGTGGAGATTCCTCAAAAAGCTAGGATTGGAGGTTCCATTTGATCCAGCCATTGCTTTGCTAGGTATATACACAAAAGAATTAAAAGATTCATATCCCAGTGACATATGTACATCCATGTTTATAGCAGCTCAGTTTGTGATTGCTAAATCTTGGAAGCAACCAAAATTTCCATCAACAGGAGACTGGATACAGAAGATGTGGTTCTTTTATAGAATGGAGTATTATTCCGTTATTAAAAATAAGACTGAGTCATTCATACTCAAATGATGTATCTTGAAGACATCCTCATAAGTGAAATAAATAGGTCACACGTGTAAATATGGTATTTTTTCTATAGTATGAGAAAATGAAAATGTAAATGAGTTCTAGCATACATAGTTGATATTGTGAAATAGAAAATATTTAAAAGAAAAGAGGGTATGGGGGAAATAATGAGGGAGAAAATAGTGTGGCAATAATAAAAAAAAGAAACCAAAGCTTATATATATATATATATATGTATATATATATATATATATATGTATATATATATATATATATATATATATATATGTATATATATGGGGTGTGATGTTGCAAAGTGGGTGAGGGAAGGGGAAAAAATGAGAGTCAAGTCATGTCACATTTGTTACAAACTATCAATGTTGAATGCGATGATGATCTGTATTCACAATGTACCAATAAAGATTTGAATTTTTTAAAAAGTTGAATACCAAAAGGAGAAAATGGTCTGTCAGATAATCCAGTCAGACTGACTTTAGATTTCCCATTTACAACTATTCACAGCAGAAAATCATTGAATAATACTTTTAAAAATTATTTTAGTTTACTAGTCCCCGTGTGTGCTGTATGACATTCATTCCTTCCAGGAAGTCGGTGTGTGGACTTACCACATTTTAAACACACTGAAGGGAATAACTACATTACTATCAGTATGCCAATCAAGCAGAAGGAGAAAATAAAAACATTTTCAGAAGCATAACAATCACATAGTTCACTCCTCATGGGCCTGCCCTGGAAGATTACTAACAGTTAACACAGTAAGAGGAAATCTGGACCAAGAAGCTAACAGAGTGCAAGCTGTACACGTGAGGAAACGTACTGTTAGCCCTCAGCTTCTTAGATGAGGAATATCTCAATCTGTAAAGTAATAACCAAAGAGACAAAAATAAAATTTATAACATCCAAGTCTATAACAGGGGGAAAGTTTACTTAAAACAATATATAAGTAGTATCTAAAATGGATGCCATCTGAAATCTGGGAAACTGAACATGTTTTGTAATTCTCATTCTTTCTGGAGCATGCCAGAGCATTTGCTTTGATTTACATTGTGAAAGTGAAATACCAATGCTAGACCCACCAGCGCTGTCTATCTGGCTCATTTGGAAGAGCACATAAGTATCCATGCCATATCCTGCATGTCAGTTTATGAGTTGAAAATCACAGGGGAAAGTGAACCTATTGCATGGGGGAGAATACGTGAGGTCCGAGCGAGCAGAGTGCGTAGCAGAAATGCAGGAAGCCTTTGTCCCCTCGCACCGTGTAGCAGAGAACACAGGAACGCAGGGCCCAGCCCGCCCATCCGCTTAGTGATAGACCCCTGAGTTCTCCCTGGATGTCAAGGAGATTCTAGTTTCTACTGCAGTCGAGTGTGGCCATGTATTTAAATTGCGGTCAGCGACGTGAGACTGAAAGACACAGGAGCAAATGTGGGGAGTGGACTTAGCCGAACGAATGTGTGCTTTCCGCTGCTTTTTCCTTCCTACTGGCTGGGAAAGGGATATGATCGCAGCACATGGCGACCTTGGGCATGAAAGCCGCACACCACAGAGCAGAAGGCTGGAAGGAGCCCGTGTCTCTGACAGGTCTGGACGCCGTCCCAGCCCTGCACCACCTGCCTGGACTTGGCTAAGAGAAAAGGCCTTTTATCCTCTCGAAGCTATTATTATTTGGATTAGACAAATATCAGCCACTTGCAATCACTTGAGGAAACTACTATACTCATAAATCTATATTTCTTTTTAAAATATATGTTTGGCTCTTTTATTACAAATTTCTTCTTAAAAACTTCAAAATAATTGTATGATGAAGTAGGGTTTATAATTAGCTTAATTTTTACTAAAATAAGAACAACATAATGCCTTAGAAATGTGCCTAATTATTTGAAGAGAAGTGACTGTCTGGTACGTCTTTGAGCATAGCTCCCATACTTATATCATGTTTCTCCTCGATTTCAATGCAATTTTATTATGTAAGGAAAATGACAGGGTATGCTACAAGAACACAGAGTGCTATGGGGACAGGCATTCGTGGGGGTCAGGGAGGCTTTATGAAAGAAAAAGGGTTTTAAGTAGGTCAGGACAAGGAGTAGCTTACTAGACTAAAACTGAAAGGAGTGAGCCCCGAGGAAAACAGCACACTTCAACCTGGAGAGAGAGCAAAGCCAGGGAAGAGGCTGCAAATGGAAAAGGCTGAGTGGGCTCCACATCCAGGAGGCATCCGGTCGCAGAGTCCAGACTCACCACATGCACAGCAGGACATCAGTATGTAACACTGAGTCAACCTACTAAGCTAAATATCATAAAAAGATTTCCAAAAGCCAGTGTAAGATGGAAAATCCAAGTATTATAATTGTTAAATGAAATGCAGGAATTTGAATTACATAGTCCAGATAATTATAATTCTGCAAAAGTACAGTTCCAAAAGGACCCGGGTTTCTTCCGGCCAAGCATCAACCAGAATGGAATCATGGACTGCAGTAGTATCTGTCTGCTTATTAGACTTTTCCATGAACACGCTAACTTTTGATTTGAAAAACACCCTGTTTCCTGAAAGCACCTACATGTCACTGCGTTAGGCACCAGAGGACTTGTGGATAGATAAATGCACAACTTCTGACCCTCTAGTGCTCAGTTACAATGCAAGACAGGTTAGCAGACAGCGTGTCCTGCGTGTCCCATCTACAGAAGTGGCTACAACATTTAGACACAGCCCACCAAGCCCCAAATCGAATGTAACACACAGCTCAGCTGCACTCAGCCGGGCCCCCGGATCCCAGCTCTTCCTGCATCACCACGTAACGTGAGGGGTGGGCAGACAGAGGGCTAACGGGAAATGGTGCTCCTGGGCATTCAGCCCACTGAGCACACTTTCGCACAGTTTACAGAAATGCTTGACCAGGTGCGCACATTGCTAGTGCCTCTTCCCAGGCCTGAGAAGCGTCGTCAGTAAGTGCGGACCCTGAAGTTAGAGATCTCTGACCTTCCCAGTGAGCGCACAGCCATATTCTTGGAGAAAAGAGAAGGAAAAGTATAAGAACAACGAAAGGGAAGCACACCCAGAACACTAGTAATGCATACAGTTAAGTGGCGTAACTGAATAGATTTTAATTTTATCTGGCTACTTTTCTATATCATCAAAATCTCTTTAAATAATGACTTTTATTTTAACATCAGAATCATTAAACTAGTTTAAGTAATATTTCTTTTGGCTTTTGCTGCGCCTTGGGCTATAATCTGTTGGCTTCTTTTTATCCAGGTAAGGGTCATGAAGATGTCTAAGTTTCCAAGAAATCTCAGCCCTTTAAATAATGTTGTTTCCAGTCTTGTGAATTATTTAGTCATAAGTAATAACTAAATCTTCTCTAAAACACTGCATAGAGATGCATATGGTTGCAATGCTACAACTCCACTGATAATTAATAATAAAGAGTAATACAGACAAAACTTTCAAGACATATTGCCATAATCTTCATTGATTATGACATAAATATACTCAAAACTTGCTCCTCTGATACACAGGTAAAATATAAGAAGCAAAAGTGACCTCCAGTTTTCTTTTATGAAACATATATTATTAATGTCTAACTATATGTACCAAAGTGTTTGTATATGAATATAAAGATAGTTTTATTTAATCTTAGAATGAAGCTTAGATCACTTTGCTTAAACAGTGTAAAAATTCTATACTTTCTCATCATGAATATATTAAATCCTACAAATGTTTACATGTGGTCATCATTAATAAATTTAGAGTACATTTCTCAAACTATCACAACATATCCTTGACTTCTAAATTCAACCCATCCCAAGGGCTGATTGTAACACAAGCTTGTCAGCTGAAGCCTCGGATTCCTCTAGACTGTCTTCAGAGTCTCTGCTGTAGAAGGTTAGGTCACACTTTCCTCCAGGCAGATCTCTGAGTCCTTACAGAGACGTTGGCCCAGGATTCCTCGATGAATTCCACACAGGAACAGATGCTGTTGTGTTCTTTCTGTAACTCTTTAAAGGTTACATCTGTATCTGAGACCACCTAGAAGCACAAGCAGCCAGCATCTGAATTGTGATTCAAGACTTTGGTCATAAGTTAAAACTACAATTCCAGGGTAATGAAATTGTTTGTATATCAGCCCAGTCATTACAGAGCCTTCCCAACTCCACTCTCAGTAGGTTCATTGTGTCACAGGGAATATTTTTTTCAAAAGGTTTTGCAGATATGATGTGAAAAACATTCCCCCTCAAAATATTTAGTAAACACCAAGATAAATAAGAGAGGGAGGCTGTTAGCACTTTTTATTAACTACCTGACTACTGACTTTGGTGGTAAAGAAGTATTATAAATTATAAACTGAGTATCACTGTGGATTTATATTGTCGATTTAAATTCTGATGTTTGTTCTAATGTTGAATTAGATTCCAATGTATGTTTCAATGTCCCGTGAAGTGTTGTATACAGAATTGCTGAAAATATTTGTCATTTGTTAATATTTAAAACCAAAAACCGCTGTTATTAGAGGATGCGTTTACCTGAGCTTGAAGGCAAATTCTATATTTTAGCAGAGTTCAACACGGAACACTGATTGAAAAGTAGGTGAAAAATCAGTCACTCCAGGGAAGCTACTGTGGGGACTTACTAAATCAAAAAAAGGGGAGAAGGCAGTTTGAAACAGAATTACCAATATGCGAGATAAAATTATAAGATGATCTCACAAGTGTATTTAGTTAAATGTATGCCTACCAGTTGCCTACCACTTTCAAGTACATAAAACCTTTCTAAAGGAAAAGAAGGAACAATTCTATATTTTTCTCCACTTTTTTTTCAAAATACCAGTACATAAAACATAATTGAGAAAATGCTGTGTTTCCATTCTGCCACTTAGTAAAGTACCACAGAATACTGTCAACAACACAACTTAACATTCAGGAAAACATTATGACATTCTCAAATGAAAAGGAAAAAAACAAAAAAATGTATCATTCCATCATATCTATGAAAATAATATGGTACTAAGGCAGCCCGGCCATGAGGCCCAGCGTGTAGACTGCAAGACGGAATGTGACCTTAAAGAGACAAAATGCAAAAACACTTGGGTCGCAAAATTGTTCCTGAAGAACAAGCAAATACCAGATGGAAGTAGCGAGGTAATCAAAATTCCAACCAAGAAGGACACTGCCTATTGGAAAATGGAAAACGTGCAGGGGCCCACAGTAATATCTCTGAAATTTTACAGTTTTCTCAGGACAAGTTAGATATCCTTTTCAGAACACTATCCTCGCAGTCGTCTGTCTCTGTACGCTGTGTATGACTTAGAGGCAGATTTGTCACTCGCCATCAGGTCTTCCCTGTCCTGAAGCTCTCAGTTGTCTGGTGTCTGCCCAACACTCAAGTCCAAGACTTCAGGTTTGGAGCCATTGTTCACTTGTGTATTTTTTGGACTGCTTACTCTTAGAACTTGGAAAATTCAGTTTTAGAATTATCATCCATATGTCAAACAAGGCATCAATTCACATTTGAAATGATACTTGTATAAAGCAGTCCAGCGGTGGATTAGAGACAATTACAAGCCTTCCCAACTCCACTCTCAGTAGCATGGAGCCAGTGGTAGCTTGAAATCAGCTCTGCTGGGAACACACTGTAGAAATCAGCAAGCACTGGAAATCCAGACCTGACCTTTCAGAGAGCTGGCTGTGCAAAACCGAACCTGTACAGCTCTGGCAATATCTCTAGTGTTCCACAACTCCCTGGATTGTTCGTGAGCTGTCATTGTAATGGCCAGGTTGATCTGGTGTTTTTACCTAGATTCACTTTGAGAGGATAATGTGAAGGAATCAAGTTATGTTAAAAGGTCTCACTTTTCTCCAGGGTCCTGCCCAAGGGGAACCTGAAGGAATCCTGCCTAAAAACTACAGTGTCATCAAGCACAAAAACAACAATAAACTTCTCTGACCAGAGTCCACACACCAGGCAAATTCTGGCTGTCAGTGTAGGCACCAAACAGGAAAGCTCTGCACTGAAGCATATAGCGTGTGCAGCCGGATATGCTGGCACCAGGCGTTTGGATAAGAACACTAGAAGCGCCACTGGTGAATTTTAACGGTGTAGTAATCCTGTATAAGCTTCATCTATTAGGGGCTCTCCATAAATAGAAAGGTTACAGGGACAGGGATTGGGTGTTACATGGTCTTACGTGCTGCCTAAAAGCATCTGTACAAAGAGGTAACAAACTTGTGAAGTGCGTCTGTCTCCACTTGCAATTCATAGGACTGTAGCCCCCTGGAATCTTGTAATTTTTACAAGATGTGTTCTGCCCTCAGTGCTACCCTGATGAAAAAGAGCCATTGATTTCAGGTAAAATCCTGTATACCAAAAAGGACTGTAGATTATACGGTAAAAAACTATAGAACTCAGAATCATTTAAGTCCCCCACATAACACCAAGTCAAGGACAGATGGCCTGCACAGATGGTTATGCTGCCTGGGATGCCACAGCCATCTTAGAGTGGTCTCACTTAGGTGGCATGCCTAGAGTCAGTACACTCCACAGCGTGGACACGATGACAAAGTCATTTAGTGACGTATTTTCAGAATGCATCATATTGGTAAATGATGTGTGACTGTATGCAAAGTGTGATTACATCATATGCTGAATGTTCAAACTTTTTTAATTTTATTGTAGTAAAAAAACACATTGCCATTAATTCCTCTCAAAATACTGGCCTTGCTTCACACGCACTCATCCCACAATCCCTCACTTTCTGAAGTCGTCCTGTAGGACTTCTCAGTGCCTTTAGCTGTGTCATGGCTGCCACAGAGCTCTGACATGATTCAGAAAGTTTACCTTCCACGGTCACGTTGACTTTGGGAAAAGCCAGAAGTTGCATGGCACTGTATTTGGTAAATAAAGTGGATAAAGATATGCATTTAGGTCTTTATTTGACAGAAATTGCCCTAAAAGTTTTGAATCAGTTCAGAACCTCAAGGAAGCCATAAAAGACACTCAGAAAAGAGAACTTCTTGAGCTTTTTCAGGAAAGGGCAAAATGATGGGATAAGTACATTCAAAGTAAGGAATGCGATTTTGAGGGAGATTGATGTATCTTTTACTGTAATAATTTTTATTTCTAATTTAAACATCCGGTATAATTTTATATTGTAGTGCTTAAGAACCACAAAAAAACAGCAAAATACTTAAGCTTTTAAATCAGGACTCCTATAGATCCCTTAAGATATTTTAAAGATTACTCAAGAAAACTCCAAACAGTAGGGCTCAGTCATTTCAAGTTCTGACATAGTTCTGCCTTTCTGAATATACAACAATAATAGATCGTAAATAATAGATCATAAAAGCAAAAGTAAGAAGTCACAGCCAGATTCCAACATAAGATAAATGTGTCTTTGGAACAGACAGAGGTGAGAATTACAAACTGTGGGCGGAACAGGGTCCTGGAAAGGAGCAGGCAGGGTAGGCAAGCGCAGGAGAAGCTGGACGTGGCTGGATCGGCTGAGAGGTGGACCAAAGCCTGGAGCACAGACACACGTGTGGGCGGGGAGGCAGCGCAGAAGGTTAACCACACACTGCACCACCTGACGAGGCAGGTGACAGTCCGTGCGCTGTTGCAGCACACGAAGTCCATGTCCCTTCTAGCAGAAGGATGTGCACGAGCGGCGGGGTGTGGGGGCACACACCTACAATCTTAGCACTGGGAAGCTGAGGCAAGAGGATCTCCCTGAGTCGGAGGCCAGCCTGGGCTATTGTGAGTTCAAGTCCAGTCTGAACAACATAGAGAGAGCCCATCACAGAAACCGAACAAACGCGGCCGACGTGTTGCAGGTGAGCCTACTGTGAGGTCATACTGGATCTGTACGTGACGACGCTGCAGGTGCACTAACAGGAGAGATAACCTCGGCCGCAAACCAGCAGAGGAGGAAAAGGGGGCACGGCAGAGCGTATGGGTTCATTTGTCTGAAAGCAGGAAAAAGTGACAAAGGAGAGAATACAAAACAGCACAGAAGGTGAAAAGTAAGTGCAGCTTTAGAGGGGACAAAGTTAAACTCTCCATTAAAAACAGCATTTGTCTGAATATTTTAATGTTAAAAACTTGTACTGCTTACAAAATGCACCCCTAAAACAAAATCACACCAAAGGTATAAACTGAGATGATAGGAAAATAAAGCTATAGCAAGCAAAACTCTAGCCAAAGCGGAGCTGGCGTATGGGTGTTTGGTCTAGATGAGTCCAATCCAAGGAGAGCATTGAGAGAAATAATAAGAACTTTCATTTGTGACTAAAAAATATGAAGGTCATAAATTTGTATACAAATACAGTATATATATAATATATATATTATATATATTCTTTTCATGATTCTGATCAAAAACTAAACTGAATCAATATAATATAATATTAATATATATTAGTATTTATTATATATTATTATAATATATATGCATATATATATATATTATACATATATATATATTCTTTTCATGACTCTGACCAAAAACTAAACCAAATCAAAACTCCTATAAGGCAAAATTGAACCCAACCACTGAATTTGATGCATCTATAAATGTACATAACTAATAATATCCAAAGAGAAATAAAGTGTAAGATGATTCTGGCAAATCTTAACACCTTGTAAAAGACCAAGTAATCTGAAGGTTAAGAAAGACCCAGAAAGAAAATAGAAAAAGAAAAGACACAGAAGACTGGAACAACCAAACTGACAAACTTAACCTCATGGTCAAGCGGCAATCCTGTACTATCAAGAACACACGATCTCTTCAAGTAAACATGGAACATTCGTGGAAAGGCACCACATACAAAGGGATCCTCAACACATTCAAAAACTAGGCCAGCGCTTCAGCGCAGTGACACTGAAGGCCCTGAGCTTGATTCCTTGTACTATAAAAGCAAAAACAAACTCAAAAGCTAGATGTCACATCAGCCATGTTCTTCCACGACAAAGTAATTCAACGGCAGAGAAATAAGCAATAAATTTTTAAAAGGCTCACTGGTGGAATGGGGGGAGAAAAATAGACCGAACTCTAAGACACCCACGGCGCGTGTGAGTCCCAAGTCCAGCGCTCGATGCTAAGGGTCCTTCAGCGTGACCGCCCTGTGTTATCCTGAGAAGCCAGGGCTACGATAAGATCACGTGAGGAGCTATCTGTGAGTGAGCCTGCACAGTCCTCGGCAGTTCAAATGCTAGCTTTAGTCCTCTCACATAATGTATGTGCAATAAACATCTACTGAATAAATGAATACCAGTAGAGGTAAATATACATTCTTTGGCAAGTGGGATATAGAATAGAATTAAATTAATCAACAAGGTCCTATTTTAAACGGAAACAAGACAAAATATGACACATCTCAGGTTTTTAATTATCCTCTGATTCAAAAAGAAAGGTTTTTTTTCTGGGACTACGGAAAATTTGATGTGACAGCCAGCCTGTCCCTCTCCTGTAAGTTTCTAGTATAGCTCTCAATCTTGAGGTTACTTTATCCAAACAGAAGACACTCCGTGTGGGAACTAAGAGTTCAGAAGGCAATGTCTGGTCTCTTGTAGTGTGTAAAATGGGCCAGTTTGCAGAGGGGACCCAAGGTGCTCCAGGGAGCGTAGGCCACAGACGTGAAGGAAGCTCCCGGCCCGTGAGGCTCGCGACCCCGGCAGGAGGCCCGGTGCAGCGCACCCCGCACTCCGCACAGGCGCAGGCCGCAGCAAGCTGCCGCCCACCGCCACTGCCCGGAGCTGGCCGGGGTGTGCAGGCGGCGCGGACAGCTTCGTGGCCCCTCCCTTTTGCCAGCTCCACTCGCCAGGAGATTTTCCACGTGTGTTCGCGTCAGTGCATTGTTGCGGCATCTCATTTTTACACGTCTCAGACGGATGACTTTGCTCCTTTCATTTCACTAGTGCGAAGAGCATTTCGATTTAATTGTCCTGTAGAACGTGAAGTTCCCAAGGCCAACATCAAGACTTCGGTCAAAGAAAATGCTTGCAGAGCTTAGAGAAAGCTGAGAGAAGTGACAGGCTAACAAGGAGGAGATGGACGCCGAGGCGCTCCGAGCGGCCACCGGGAGTACAGCGATGGCCGGCTCCGTTCTCGCCAAGACCCCACCCAAAGCATAAATATTTAAAATCACCAGAAAACATGGCTTAATCTGGAGAAAAGAAGTATGGCTTGTTGGTCTCATATAAAAATAAATGTCGGGTATATGAAATATTTTGATATAAAAATATAAGAAACTGCTCATATTCTCATCATGGGTAGCAAATTTCCTAAGCTTAAGAACAAATAATGAACGTAAAAGGAAAGTCTTAAACCTTTTAAATTTAAAACATATGTGTGGTTAGAAAACTATACACAGTCAAAGACAAATAACAAATTGAGAAATGTTTTGGCGTCTATGACAAAATTCATAGTGTTAATACATAAAATAATGAAAGATAAAAACAGAAAATAGGCATGCCTAGTCACTCCTCAAGTGCAAAGTACTGAACAAGAAAATGCATGGAAACAGCAGCAGGGAACTTTTCTTTTACTTATTGCACTGGCAAGAGCTCAACATCGTATCAATTGTTGGTAACATGTAGAGAAAGGAAGGGGCGCTCTTTCCAGGCTGAGGAGAGTACAATTTTTGGTGGGGAAGGAAATACAAAATAATAAAGTATATTAGAATTCTTAAAAAACTGGCACATTCTTTGGTTGAAGAATTTCATCTCCAGGAACTTGTCCTTAAGAAAATAATAAAACAGGACTACATAGGTAAACCTTTCACCATGCCAGGCTTATTTACTGCTGCAATAAGTCAAACACCCTAAATGTCAGTCAATAGTATAACTGTAAAGTAAACTCTGAGACACACAGTAAAGCACTCTGTAACAATTAAACAGGAAGATCTGGAACTCTGTGGGCATGGGAAGTATCTACACTGCATGAAGAGAAAAATACAGGTAACAACATTCTGCACAATTTGATCTGTTTTCTCCAAAGCTGTAATTTATATGTTCCTATATATGCTCCTATAAAAGCACAAGAAAAAAATCTAGGGCTATACAGTGAAATTTGTGTAGCCACTATTTTCTCTGTAGGATTATAGGGAATTTTCATTTCTTGATATTTTTCTATTTATATGATTCTTTCACAATGAACATATAGTGCTTAGAAAACAGAAGAATCATAAGGTAATTTATTTAAGGAATATCCAGAAAGCTGGAGTTCAGGTAGGCAAAGACACTCCAAATTTGGGGACTTGCTGCTATATCTCTTTAGCTTATGAGCTTCTAAATGTTTTTGGTTTTTAGCTGACATATAGTAATTGGGTAATTGCACGAGATTACAGGGTACATTGTGACATTTCAATACATGTATATAATGCGCAGTGACCGGGAGGTCTATTTTGAAAACATCTTGGACACCTCAGGGACATTTTTCTCCTCCTTCCTTCCCGTGGAGCAGTAACTACACTCAGGACGTGGCTTCTCATTCATTCCCACGAACCGCACTTTGAAGCAGAGCTCAGGCTCTGTGGACTCTGTGAAGAGCTTGCAGGGGCGCACGGCTCTGTGCCTCCCTGTGTGGGGAGCATGCTTCCGCACAGGCGCTGGACACTTCAGACCGTCACGTCACCCTGCAGTGTGTGAACTAAAGCTGAGGGAGATGCAGCCGCCTGGCCCGGGCCCACTGCTGCCTCCAGGCCTGGCAGGTCTCCCCCGCTGGTCTCTGGTGTAAAATGGCACAGAATCCGCACACAGCTTTTGCACAACCTCTGTTATACTTTACATCACCGCTAGATTACTTACAGAACACAACACGCTGTAGAGCTGTGTAAATGGCTACGACGCCGTCTTGTTTAGGGAACAATGGAACGAAAGTCTTCCTATGCTCAGCGCCAAATCAAGTTTTTTAAAACATTGTCCATCTGTGGTTGGTCGAATGCAAAAGAGAGGGTCACCCATGGCTTCCCTGGTAGTTCACGGCCAGGGCTGAGTACAGGTGAGGGACTTAGATCAGCACTTGGCATGTTGGAAATGCTCCTAGCTCCCTGCGGTATTACCCCATCCTGCCTCAGTCTCCCTGCTTCCTCTCACAAGGCCTTCCACAGAGCTCCAGAAAAGCCAAATCCACCTACTCGCTTTGAGTTGCCACCGAGGCCCTGTTACCTAGCCACAGTCCCAGGTGCTAACTGTAAGTGTCTGCGTTCCACCCGTTTAATAATGTGCAGGTCATGAGCCACGCAGCCAGCAGAAACAGAGGCCAAGCACACGTGCATGGCTCCCCGAAAAGCACCATCTTCACTTGAGCCCTGGTTCTGTTAGCGGAGGGGAAGGGAGTTTGTCGTGGTAACCTGGCAGGTCCACCGAAACGAGCATTTGCTTAAGCAATGGCTCGGAGTGTGCATCCTCCGCCTGCTTGTTCTTTGTGACTCCTTAGCTTGTTGTGACACCTACCAGTGGAATGACTTTTTCAAGGATGATGGAGAAGTGACTCTGCAGAAGGGCCCAAACTGGAAAACCAACCAGAAGCAGCTCCACGCGGGCTGCCTGCGGTCCTGCGCGCTTCCCTTGCCGCCCGGGGCTGCTCTCCAGGGATGGCTTTCCACAGACCATAGGGCCGCATTTTGGAAACACCAACCCTGGATATTTTCTAGATTGTGGCTCACACTTGAAAAAAACATTGTAATTCATGATTCATGTTTTTTAAAGATCGATGCAATCTACTGATTGCTGGAAAACCTTCCAGTCTGCCTCCAGCAGGTTCCATGGGCTTGTGTTCTACCATGTAAAGCCGATAGCCTTTGAATCAAAACATGCAGCTTGATAATCAGGAGTCTATTTATAGAGACAGAATAGTTAGCCAACCATTAACCATATATTTGGCTGATTCATATGAGTAATGCATGGCCATACAGACCGGAAAATGTCTGTCAAATGGCTAATGGACAAAACCACCCGTCTGAGGCCAGGTGATAGGCGCTCTATCACTTTAACTCTTCTTCCAATTACTTATTCAACTTAATTAAGTCACTTAATCTGAATAAGAATAGATTATCCTTGTATGAGGTCTTCTCTAAGACACATACAAAAGATTGTATTCTTAAATGCTTTAAATCTGCCCAGAGACTCACAAGAAGTGTTACATGTCTAAGTCTGACAACCATGATAGGAAGAATAGTGCACCACTTTGCTGATTTCTAATGAAGAAAATAAAATCATGGTGACCTTCTGACGTATTTTGAAACTACACATGTATTTTAATAGAAAATAAAGATGCCGATGTATGTTCTGACCCCTGGGTCTAAACAGGATTCACCAAAGAGCAGCTAGGTGAACGCTGCCTAAGAGGGAAAGAAAGGACAATAACTACAAGCCTACATCTGCGTGCTGCTCTGTGGGTTTACCGAGGTGACATTTGTAATTTGCTTAACAGGCATAAATGCTGTGTAAATACCATCAGCAGTGTCAGCTTGAAGGTGAAGTATCAGGCTTCTTTTCAAAAGTCTTCTTGAAAAACTTGTCAAATGTAGCTCAAGCTCAATTGTGATAGAAAGCATTTCTCTACCTTTTAAATCTAAACTGCGGATTAGCATTGTGGGGCAAAACGGCTGCCGAATGTTTTCCTTGTGCCTCTGTGGTGACGGCCAGGAACCAGATCTCTGCCTAAACATGACCTGCCTTTTCCTATCCTGGCCAGCGCCCCGTCAAGACACAGCAGGTCCCTGCGCAGGTCCCCCCTGGCCCTAAAAGTGGGCGCAGAGCAAACGTGACACATTTAGGAAATCTTGAATACATTAAACACGTTAAATCAGTTGGGTTAATTACAATGCAAACAGGCTTTCCGCTGCACTAAATGAGTCACTGGCTCTCCCAGATGGTCTGAATAACGTGCAAGCAACATCAAGAGAAAACAGAGTCTGTGCTTAGATGTGCTCCGAGCTGAGGCGGACGGGTGGCCGGGGAGCGGCAGGCAACGTGTTCCGCCCTGGGGAAGAAATGTTCAAGCCTGTCTGATAAACTGGTCGGGTGTGGCCTCCGAGAAACATGTACCCCAAGAGGGCCTAGAAAGTTTCGTGGGAAAGGCTTTAAGGAGGGGCGCTGCACCTCCCGAGCAGGCAGAGCAGCCACATTGTGTGTCTCCAACGACCTGTCTCCAAACCTTAGTCTGTGTCCACATGTCACGTGGGTGTGTGACTGTGTAGTTGTGTCAGCTTTCATCATGGCAACAAAATGCCTGTTACCAGCAACTTAAAGGAGGAGAGACCGGCTTCTTCAGCTCCCAGTTCTGGAGCTTCCAGTCCACGGCTGGGGGCGCCAGTGCTGTGGGCCTGAGCAAGGCGAGATGCTGTGGCAGAGGGGCTGGGAGGGTGCAGCAGCCAGGAAGCAAGGAGGGTGAGAGAGAGACAGACAGAGAGAGAAACAAGACGCCCTTCAGGTAATGCCACCTCGGTCTACATCCTTCACGAGGCCCCAACCACACGCTGTCACACTGATGAACAGACCCACAGCTTAGCCTTTGCTGGGACCAGCACCTTTGTCATCCAATGACCTGTCGAGGCTCCCTCTCTGAGCACACACCTCTGCAGCCCAGCCGGCACACAGGTCTTTGGGGAACCTTCATATTATAACCGCAGCGGTGGGTAGTGGTGTCAGCAGTGAATGCAGATGTAGCCCCGTGTCCACTGTTCCACTTTCCACAGTAACCTGTGGGCAGCTGAGCTCTGAAAAATATCCAGTGAGAACTTCCTCACTTCCAAAGATGGAGAGACCATATACATGTACCTTATTACAATGTGTTCTTAGGATGGGTGTATTTTACTATTAGTTACTGCTCACTCTTACTATGCCTAATCCATAAATTAAACTTGGTTGTAAGTGTATATGAACACAGGGAAGGCATCATCCGTGCAGGGCTCAGCGCCATCTACGGCTTCCGGCCTCTCCCAGGCGTCTGTGCGTTCCCCGCGGGTGGAGGACATTCTAAGGCCAATGCCCTCCTAGCAGCACGGGAGCCCGAGGCTTGAGCTGCGCAGCCTGCACATCTCTGCATCTCTCTCTCACAAATTCACCACGAGGAAGTCTGGGCTCCTTTCCCCTGTTTTCACATAATGTCAACCACTTGGGCAACTTGAGGTGTCTGCTCCAGGAGAGGTAGCTTCTAGCAGGAGCAGAGAATGAACAGAGGCAGCCTCTACACAGGAGCAGACGGTGTGACGCAGAAGCAGCTGTGTCCAACAGGTCAGGCCGAGAAAGTTCAGGCACGAGGGTATGCAGACATGGCCAGCAGCGAGGGCATGGGTGAAGGTCCAGCCCACAGAGGGGCCACGCAGCAGGAGGAACGGGGCACAGCCACGACGACGAGACGACGGAAGCAATCATGTCTGAGAGCAGAACGCATGAAGGAGAGTGAATGCAGACACGTAACACTGACATGTAGCAGAACCTCACCTTCCGTGTAAGTGTGTGCATACAGATACCCATGCACTGTGGTTTCCAAAGTCAAAAGTGACATGTGTGCACCCATGTTTATAGCAGCTCGGCTTGTGATTGCTACATCTTGGAAATAACCCAAGTGTCCATCAACTGGAGACTGGATAAAAAAGCTGTGGTTCTTCTACAGAATGGAGTATATTACTCTGCCATAAAAAATGATCAGTTTGAATCATTTATACTTAAATGGACATACCGTGAGGGTATCCTCATAAGTGAAATAAATAGGTCACAGATAGGTACATATCGCATCTTTTCTCTGGTATGAGAAAATAAAGATGTAAATGAGTCCTAGAATTGTATGTTATATATTGTGAAATAGAAAATACTCAAAGTAAAATAGGGTGAAGGGGGAAAATAATGAGATTATAGCAAAAAAGAAAGGAAACAAATTTTATGTATATGGGGGGGGTGGTAAGGTGGGTAGGGCTATGGGAAAAAATGAGAATTAAGTTGTATCTTATAGTGGTACAAATCCCCATTGTGGAGTGCAATCATGATGCATATATGTAATGTACCAATAAAGATTTCAATAAATTAAAAATAATGAGATCAAGGGAGTCACTTTTTACAAAATTTGTGGACAAAATAATAACGTCCTACAAATAGTTTTTCCAGAGCCTGTCCCACGTAAGCGACTCTGTCCCTGGGGGTGCCGAGGTGCACATGATAGAGATCAGACTGCAGGGAAGGGGCTGGGGCGGCCGGGGCAGGCTCGAGGTAAGGGACTTTCCTGGACCATCCTTTCCTTGCTTAGGACCAAGAGGAATTAGCCAGAACTCTGAGTCTTTATTTTTAAACTTCATGGACTGTGAGTTTAGTTGCAAACAGGTTAGCTTTGCGATCAAATGGCCTTTGCCGCAACCGCTCAGCTGTACCCGGGGAGCACAGAAGGAGCCGTCGACAGCGCAGACACCAGAAGGCTGCACGGAGCAGTCGGCGGGCCAGAGCACACTTTCCACTCTGCACAGGCGTGTGACTCTGCCCCCAGCTTCCCTGACTCCTACATGTAGTTAAGATTTTCAAAGTAATATTTTCCCCTACAATGGAAAGAAAACTACAACAGAAAACAGATCACCTGCAAGGGAGGCCTCTGCCTCGCCCTGGGATGTTAGCCTGCATGCGCTGGGTGGACACTGCTCAGAGACAGGTGCAGAGGGCAGAGCAAAAGGAGCAGTGGTGGGGACTGTCCCCCTGGCCACCCACTCACAGGCTGGTGCGTATGGTGACTCGCCACCAGGACAGAGAGAAGCCGAAGTTATGACGTGTGCCTGGGTAAGGCGGACTGTAAATTACTCTGGACGACAGCTTGACCAGGGGAATTGTATTCCTAACCAGGAATACAAAGGAGTCAGAGGGGGCAGGCTGCTGACCACTTCTGCATTCCTGTCCACGACCCACCAACCTTACACCAATAAACAGACTCATATACCACAGCCTTCTATCAAAACCAAAAGGTAATAAATAAGTTAGCAGGAAAGAATTCTGCTGCACATATATCAGTTGCTTTCATTCTATACTGTCACCTTGGGTTTCTGCCATGATTGTTTTTAACCAATGAATTAAAAAAGAAAAGAAAAAAAATAAAGTGGGAAGGACAGTACCAAGGACTAAACTCAAGGCTGTCACACTGAGCTACATTCCCGGCCCTTTTTAAAAAAAAATTTTTTTTAAACTTTTGAGCCAGGTTCTCACCAAGTCACAGAGGCTCAGCTTGCCTTTGCAGGCCTCAGCTTCCTGGATCGCTTGGGTGCCAAGATGAGTTTTCAAGACGGTCAACACCAAGTTTACTGCCACATAAGACACGGCCTGTGTGGGTCACCTTTCGCGAGAAAATCCCAAGCGTCCCTCTTTCTCTAAGCCTCCCTCTCCAGGCATCTCACAGACAGAAAACAAGGCTCTTACATCTTCATTAGCTTGTTCCAGTTTTGTCACAATCCAGCTCACTTGCCCTGTGCGTCTGGAGGTTTTCTCAGGCGTATTTTCAGTGTTCCTCTTAACTACAGTGCAAAAATCAAGAAATCCAAATTGGTAACAACAGCCAAAACACAGCAGAGAGTGCAACACTGCATTATTCTAGCAAGAAAAGGGCCAAACAGCTCTGCTTAGAGGCTATATGTCTTTGAAATAACTTCCTTTTGTGAAGTTATACAATTAACAATAGTCAACTGAAAGGGCATTTTGAATGTACTGTAAATTACATACCTATTACACATTACACACATGTATATCTTACATATTATATATAAGTACATAAATGATGTGTATATACGCTCAGCTATGGCTTCTGCAGTTGTATATTCAACCAACCAGGGGTTGAAATTAAAATAAACTGGCATCTGTCCTCAAGACACACAGATGCTTTTTCTTGTCCTGACTCTTTTTTTTGGGGGGGGGGGTGGTTTGAGACAGGGTCTCGCTTTATGATTCAGGCTCAGCCTCAAACTCACATCACAGCAATCCTCCTGCCTCTGCCTCCCGAGTGCTGGGATGACAGGCGTGAGCCACCACACCCGGCACTGTGGTCTGTGGTACTGGTTGCTGCTGGGCGTGAGTCATCACGCCCAGTATTGTATGTGGTTACCGAGGAATCAAACCCGGGCCCTCGCGCTTGCAAGACAGGCCGGAACCACTGAGCTAACTCCCCGGCCCCTTCTTGTCCTGACTCTTTAGATGATACAGTATAAAAGCTCTGGCTAGTGCTGGCACGGTGCTGGTCATGTAAATGGTGCGGAGGGAGTGGAAGTACACAGGCTGGCTCTGAGTGACATGTAAATGCTACACCAGGCTTACACGGGACTCTCACTGTGGGGGATTTGGGTATCTGTGGGAAAGGGGAGCAGGGACCCTGCAATAGTCCCTGCGGATACCAGGGACATGCAAAACTGAGCTCACTACACCACAGTCTGGAAGACGTGCCTGCCTGCAGGCGAAGGTGCTGACCCTGAGGACACGCAGGTCGTGTCGCACACTGCAAGCTTCCCCAGGTGGGCGCCCTCTCCTCGTCCCACGCTGTCCGTGCCTCCTCTGACCTCTTGCTCGCTCTCCATGCATTTGCATTCTGGAGAACAGTGCTCACTCCTCTCCGCTAAAAAGTTGGGCAGGACACTCAAGAAGTGACAATGTAAAGTTTATGGCAAGTAAAAGAGCCCCAAGAAAATTTGCAAGGAAACAAGTTCCAAGAGTCTTAAGGGCTTACTAAGATTTGTGCTATGCCGCTAATGCCCACAGAAGCTTGCAAGCAGATGTCCACCTCCCCATCAGAAATCCCCAGGGGTGCATGAAAAGAAGAAGAATGTCTTCCCCGTGCAGGGGGCCACAAAGAAAGGTGGCTGTGCCACTGCCAAATACAATTCAAATGTAAGCGATTCTGTGCACGTGAAACCACAGAATTTCTCTTGCTCAGCTCACCCTGATTACCAAATCTTCACAATTTGTGCACAACAGGCTATGATTACAACCACAGCCCCAGCACCGCCTGCGCTGAGTAGTGTGCTTTTGGCGTGCTACACGCTCCAGGGCCTACTCACTGAGCTAATCAACCAGGGTGTTTTCTTAATTTTTCTAAGTTTAATTTCACTCGGATTTCAGAGTACAATTCACCGTCACATATGCACCATAAAGGAGTACTGCAATTCTGCTTTGTAGTGCCTTCGTCTACTGAGCACAGAAGACATGTATATGCACTGGAAATGCACACAGAAATACTTCATGAAGGCCCAGGGTTATAACTCACCGAAATTTCCTTTGTTCCCCTTTGAGGAGGAAAATGGGACAAACATTCGTTCACTTCTCCCCTGGAGCAGACTCATGGCGTAACCTAACTTTTGAAAGATCAAGAGTCTGCTTTGTTTACCGGTTCCTCAAGGTCATCGACAGAGTTCCAATGAAAAACCCTCTTCCCTGAGCCCACCTGTGGGTCTTGCCTGAAACACCGGCCGCTTTGGTCCCTTTCTCCGTCCGCTGTCCTGACCGCAGTGCTCGGGTTCCCTTCGACATCTCTGTCTCCTGCCCAGGGCTTCCCGAGCCCCCCTTCTCTTCTTCCTATCTTAACCCCACATGCTCCCTGAAAACTAGCGCACTAACTGCTGCACGTGTCATGCACCCCGGGTGTGCTCACGCTCTTTGAAATGCGACTCAAATTCCTCAGCCCGACTGAATTATCGTGTCAAGGGCGGTGAGGCGAGGAAGGGACACAGTCCTGCATAATAGTGCATCATCGAAGTCACGGCTGCGGGTGCATGGATCTTTGGGACTAATAGTGTACCTTGGGATGTCCCAGCACCTATCCCCTGGCTCCTACCTTCTCTGAGAGCCCTGGGGACCACCGGCCACCCCTGCTCGTAGGCTGAATTTCCTTCCAGTTGAGTACCACGCCAGAACTGTATATGAGGCAGATCGTCACGCATTGCCCCGAAGGATCCACTGCTCCTGCCATGAAACCAGGACCTGACACAGAGGCATAATGTAGGGTTGGGGTCCCGCGAGAGCCTGTTATAACGTAGGACTGGGGCCCCGCGAGAGTCTGTCATAATGTAGGGCAGGGGTCCCGTGAGAGCCTATTGCGCTCACTGAAATTCAGATATTCGCCAGCACACCTGTCCTCGGCAGAGCCTGGAGTTTGCGCTTTGATTTTAAGTCACAATTCTAGTGTATTCCCAGTCCATTTCTCCCAAGTTATGTGTCTCTTGGCCAACACTTGGGCTTAGCCATTGCTTTCTCGCTGGGCTTCTTACTGAACACATAGTGCCAGGTATGTCCTAACCGGAGAGCAAAGCTGCTCTTTGAGAATAAATATTGCCGCAGTGAGCAGGTAGCCACAAGTTAGAAAACACGGTCCTCATAGGGGTTCAGGAAAAGCCTGGAACGGGAACAGTGCCCCCTAGCTGCGGGCAGACGCACAGGCACTTGCCAGGTCGACCAGAAAGTCATTCTGGATATGCGTTCACTTCACGTGAAGTTCCCACTCCGACCCAGCCTTGGAAACCTGCGCTGCTCCAGGACTCCAGACTGCAGGACTTGTAAGGGTCTTCTCTTTCACATGAACTCCCAGCTCCCTGGAACTTTGTAAAGGAATTCTTTTCTGCCCAAAGAGAGTCTATGTGCATCAGTCTTTTTATTTTTTATTTTTAAAGATTTTCATCAGTGCATGTTTGAAGTTCATGATTATCTTCCTGGTGTGGAGACAGCACATCTCACTTCTTTTATTCACCCCTTCCCTCCTCTGCCCTGCCCCCACATCTCTTGATCCCCTTCCCATTTGAGAAAAGTCTGTCTCCCTACTTCCTGTTATCTAACTTTTATTTTGCGATTTATATTCTCTTTCAGCCGCTAGGAATTATTCATTCCCATAAAAACATTTTTGTTTCTTTGATGGAAGGGAAAATAGTTTCCTGGGACCACTCCGGACCAGTTGGTCTCATGATCACATGGCTGGCTCTTCATTCATTTTCCAGCCCACGTGTCACAGCCTCACGGAGGTCTCCTTAGGCACCAATCAGCATTGCCAGCCAGATACTCTATCAACCTGCCCTGGTTTAATGTGACATTAGTTTACCGAAATCTGAGATTGATTCACTTTGTTACTCATGAGGTTGTTTGGTTGTGCTATTGTGGCTGTTCGTCAGTGTCCATCTAGTGTCCATCTAGCATCCATCTCCCACAGAACCAGAGCAGGGACCTTCACTGTCAGAGAGGCTGGTTCCAGATTTTTATTCCTCCCTCTCTCTGTGTGTAGGGCTAGATGTACCCTCTCTAGTTAAGTTTAAAATACCATCATTTTGGTGTTGTTTTTATTCTTTAGCACATAACACATGGGCCAAAATGCTTTAAACCATCTCGAGGGGAGTACTTACAAACTAGTGTGTGATTTGTCACGTAAAGCTAAATAGAAGCGGGTACCATGATGGTGTCTCCTTCAGTCTGGGATACTAGCTGGAAACAATGAACAGAGCCCAGATGACCCTCACTGGGCCTGAAACGTGAAGAAGAAGTAGACCTTGTTGTGTTAAGTCTGCGCGATGTGGGCTGTCTGGTACCGTAGCACACTGCAGCAGTTCCCATGGTCTTCATTTTGTATTGCAAGCGCAAGGACCTGAGTCCGATCCTCAGTAACCACATAGAATAGTTGGTGTGGAGACTCACGCCCAGCAACCAGTACCACATACCACAGTGCCGGGCCTGGTGGCTCACGCCTGTAATCCCAGCACTTGGGAGGCAGAGGCAGGAGGATTGCTGTGATGTGAGTTGGAGGCTGAGCTCAGGGCCACCCTGAACTACAAAGCAAGACCCTGTCTCAAAAAAAAAAAAAAAAATTGCCACATACTTACAACATCGCCCATCAATCACCTTACAGCTATGGAAATTAGAAATCCAAAATGAGCTTACGGACCTAAATGAAGACTTTGGTAGGGCCCTGCTTCTTGCTGAATCTCTAGGGAATATCTGTATCCTTGTTTTTCCAGGGGCTAAGTGCTCTCTGCGTTTCTTATCTAATGGGTCCTTCTCTCCTCCTCACAGCGTGCCACTCTAGTCCCAATTGTGTCACCTTACCTGCTTCTTCCTAACTGACCCTTGCCCTTTTCTTCTAAATGTACTCTGTGGTTACAGTGGGTCCACCTAAGAAATCCAGAATAGTGTCCCCAATCTCAAGATCCTTAACTTAATCACATGTATAGAGTCCCTTCTTTACAAGTTCTGGACACTAAGACACGTATTGGGGAAAAGAGGCTGTGATCAAGAATACCATAAACCTAAAATGCTCTCAATACACCAGCGGCTGAGCATCTTAGGCTCAGCCCCGTGGTGCACTAGAGAGCGCCAGCTGTTCGCCCTTATCACAGAATGGTGGCCTGTGAGCTGCAGCTCACTGCTGCTGCCCAGCACTTAATCAAAGGACATATACTAGTCCAGGAAAAAAATAAAATTCAAAGTACTTCTTCTACTGAAACCTACCACTTTTCTACCACTGCAAAGCTGAAAAATCATAAATCAAACCATGGTAAGCTGGAGAAAGTCTGTCCCTAGAGAACTAACTACCAGGGCTTGTACCCCTCACAAAGTACATGCCCTCATTATTTCTGTTTTAAAGTTGAAAGATGAAGGCACAAAAGCTATAGTGAGAGTCAAGCAGAAAGTAAAGCTGACTCCACTGCCTCTGCTCCCGGGACTGTCCTGGATCTAGTGGACTGCAGTGCTCTCGGGACCAGGGAGATGCTGCTGAATGAGCGTTTCGCCTTTGGTCTGGTACTCCACAGCCTCACTACTGGCCGTGAGCGAGGGACTAGGAGAGGGTCGTAAATACCAAGTCAGATCAGAGGAAACGTGCTAACATTAACATCTGTCTTTTGCATTTGTTCACAGAAACATATAATGTGGCTCATAAGATACTTCTCTAGGGATCAGAAAGAAAAGTTAGAGGAGAAAAATACAGACTAGGGCTCTAACCCAGCCTTCCGGAATTAGACTGAAGCAGTCTGGGGAACAGAGAACTACAGAACCTGAGTTCTGAAACAGGACTTGTGTTCTCCAAGAGAATTACCTCTTGCTTTTTATTCTTTGAGATTTTGGCCAGTCTCTGTGGATGAATAGAGAACTGAGGGCAAAGACTGGACTTTTAGAGAGAGATTATGAGCTCCTGGAGGCTGAGTGGGGTGGAAACATTGGGAAAGAGAGGTAAAGATGGGCAGCCTCCTGCTGCTACCTGTATACCCCACCTTCTGACAGTACCTTTCTGAGCCCTCTCAGCAGGAACCAGGCGCAAGTAGGGATGTAAGAGATGGTCTCCTTGAACAAAGACCCATGGCCAATAACATAAAATGGATGTGTGCTTATGGGTGAGTCTGTCCAAAAATACCCCCATGTGGCCAGGTGATTCTGGCTAATATTACCACTACAAAGCTGAAACGCAGGCTCTGAGATGTGTCAGTAACAAGTCATGGAAATACCCACTGGCCATCTATTCTAGCCAAATAATATCTCACACTGGCACCTAAAAAAACTGGAGCTAGATTCCATAGGGCACATCCAAAGGGCTTCGTTGAGGAAACCCAGGAGGTTGTACATTTTAAAGGTGATCGAGTGACATTTATTTTGATGTTGTTTCACCAGGAATTACAGATGCTCCAAAGGGTAAAGACAGTGCTAGGAATCCAAAAAAAATTATGCATTCAGACACACACACATGCCAAGGAACAGGGACGTGGCGGACGCACCCTGACATCTTACTTGGGTACTACTTGACCCCACTTTCTCTACCAAAATGCAACCTTAGGCTGCACTGTGGGATTCTCCATGCCCTTGCCAGAACTTGCACCAGTGCTGTCTTGCCATTTCCAGTGTTTTGGATGCCAACACTTCAAGAAGTCTAAGATTCTCCACATCTTTACTGTTGCTGCGGTTGAGTGGTGAGAGCCACTTCCCAGCCCCTTGAACAGAGCCGACCTTGATAAGGCATGAGCGAAGCTTTCTCCGAGCCCGTGGCCATCCCATCACCGACCCAGTGCCACCACGTGACCTCATCTAATGCCACGCAGAGGTGGAGAAGAAGTCCAACGCACTCGCCAGTGTCTCTTATCACAAACTCCGGTAGAGAAACTGGACAGTCGCTGTTTATCTGCTGAGTTTAGGATTACTGCGTAGCTAAAATAGCCAGAGCGCCTACCTCATCAACGGTAAAACTCATGTTTTTCTCCGCGTGCTTCTGTCTTAGTGACTCAGCCCTCATTTCCCTTCTCCCTCTTACTCAGAAAAGGCTTTGCTGAGAGCTCTGCTTCTGAAGTAAGTAGATTTTAGGTTATCTGTTCCTGATTTATTAAACACTAAGAAAAGCCCAAATTTTTATAGTGAGAAGACTCACTTCAAATATCAAAAGACCTAATTTAATCTCTGTTTCTTACATGTCTTAGAGATGATCGGTATAGAAAATTTGTGGATTTAATATTGCCATTTTCATTTTCACAGAGGCTTCCTACAAAAGAACATGTAATTTATTGATATCATGAATAAAGTGGTGGCTTATTTATTTGTTTTTAATTTGTTAATTAAATGCCATATCTTTCTGTAGTGTGAGAAACTGAAGGTGTAAATGAGGTCCAGAGCGTGTGATGAGTTCTGCGATAGAGGAAGAAGGTTCTCGGAGGGAAGGAGAAATAGGGGGCAGGAGAAAATGAAGAAAGAAAAGAAAAAAATTGATGGTAAAAAGGAAAAAATGGAAACAAAGCTTAAATATATCGGGGTGTTGAAATGAAGGTCAGAGAATGGGAAAAAATAAAAGTCAAGATATATCATGTACAGGCACAAATTCTCAATGAGGAATGTGATCATAATGTAATCCTAAAATGTACCAATAAACTCATTTTATTAAAAAATTAATTTGTGAATTAATGATTTCCCAGTCCGTGTGACAGTGCGTAGTGATCACATCCTTTGCAGGGAGTTGGTACACGTTCGTAACACATGTTCTTGTATGCAGCCCTTACACCCTATTATAGATGTATTTTTGCAATTGCTTTCCTTTGGCAGAAAATAGAAATGTTAGCTATTTTTAAAAGAAAGCCTTTAGTACAAAGAGTTGGTTACATGAGTGATAGGAGAACTGGGTCAAGCAGGGGATGATAAATCAAACAGCAGATGAGAGTAACAGAGAGTGAGATGTCTGCTTTCACCTGTCACCGAACACTACCAGAGCCCACAAAATGGGCTCTTCCCTGCTCATTTGGAGGCAGAACGACAAGTACCCAGGTGACCATATTTACAATTAACCCAACTTCAGTCCACTCTGAAAAGCATCCAACATAAAGGCTCAGGGGGCCCGACGTGGTCCAAGACCAGAGCGAAGAAGCAGGTGGTAGTTCTAGCAGGCTGGTGCAGGACTGAGATGAGTGTGGCCCATACTGACAGTTGTCCTGTGTCCACAGACTTCCCATGGAGCACTCCAGGCCCCAGGCGTTCTGATTTCCAAAGTCTAAACAATATCGAATTCTAGAAACCAAATGGGAGAGACGCCTGTTGGCTCCAAATGTAAGGCCTACGAAATGTCTTCATGGGTCAAAACCATGTTACAGGTGGGGCTCTGCAGAGAAGCCCAGACCTTTGGCTCGCTCCAAAAATCAAGAAAGAGATTTCCATTGTCCGCCGCAGCCGAGGAGCCGCTGCCCCTTGGAGACAGAGCGCACATTCTCCGCTGGCGTCTGTCCCGCATTCTCTCCCTTGTCCGGCCTGCCTCACTCATTCATGACTTTTTCTCCCTCTCCTAGTCCCTGTCTTGTCCCTAAGGGTAGCTTTTTACTTCCTCTGCTTTCTAAAAATTTTCTCAAACAAATTAGGTATGTATAAATTGCTGTGTTACTAGCAGAATGCACTTCCTAGCAAGCATCTAAATGGTCACTAGCACCCTGTCAGTCCTCCTGCCCACCCTTTCCCACGGGTTGATGCTACACACCTCTCTCCCTGTCAAGGTCTTTGGCTTCTGTTTCCACAGTCAGGGAGGTTTGAATGAGTCCGTGAACAGGAAAGGCCGCACCTGGCACCATGCACATGATCAGTAGGTCTAACTTTCTTCCCTGTCCTGTGACCTCAGATTACCCTTATCTTGGTCTTCTCAAGTCAGCCATGAGGACCAGACACTAACAGGCACTCACGATGTGCTGTTTATACAACATTTGCAAGTGAAACTGAACTTGAATGAAAAGCTAAAGAGCTGTAGATGAATCTACTAAATCCTCAAAGGCAAAATGGAAGATGTGTTGAAAATTTATCAGTATAAGGCAAAGAATATGGCTTTCTAACTGGAGAACAAATCATTGTATTATCTTTTAGAGTTTCCCCTGCAAAGATCTGTGATAACTACGTTTTATTCTGCAATGTTGGGGACTTAATTTAGTTGTCAGAATCCTTATGGTAAATCAAAGTTGAGGAGAAGTCATGCATAAAGTCAAGAGATTGCCTCAGGGGAACCAAAGGCTCAGGTGTCCTGAAGTCGCCTTGCTACGCTGGTTCCCAGGGCTCCTCCGTCCTACAGACCAGGACCCCAGGCTTGCAGGCTTACAGCAAGTACCACTGGGCGCCATGGGTGGTTCTGTCCTGGAACTTCTAAACTAAACTAGACCCTCCTAATTATCTGCATCACATTCTTAGCAGCGTGGTCTGCATAGTCAAAGGGTTCCTATCCTATTGTGTATATGAAAGTTAACAATATTACCAAAATTTAGGGTTCCTTCCATCAGCTTTATCAAACATTTTATGAGCAGTGAGTAATGTATATTTTAAAATATTAATCTGCTTTATGGATTTGTAGTAATATCTTGAAAGAAATTTGTATCCATGGCATGCTGCACGGTGCAGATGTCTGTACGGGCACGAATTTCTTTTACTGACAAAGCTTTCTTTCTCATTCAACTCCTCTTCCATCCAGCCATGATTTGGTGAATTATCTGTAAAAGTCCTTCACAGCCACTGTTGTCAGTGTTAAGCAGAAGAACAGAATAATAGGTCTGCAGACCTCCCTATCTGAATAATCCGTGTATTTTTCCTTGAAATATCAGAGTTAAGTCACTGTTGTGCCCAAAGACCTAAGATATTTTATTGTTGAACACTGAGTTACTAAAAGTTATACACTCAGCGCACAAGCAAAAGCAAACTAAGATCTTTATTACTTATGTTAACACGGTTCATTGCCTTATTTTCATAGTCCCAAACAGCCATTAAACAACGTAGGATGCGCTTCCTACAGCCATCATACAGTGAGTTCTTATCAGGCAACTTGGTCAGAGTCAGAAGACTGACCTTGCCAGAAGACCGAAGTCCTAATCTGACTCTGCCTCCAACAGATTGTTTGGAACTGGGAAAACCACAAGCATCAAAGGTCGATTTTCTTCATTGCAAAATGAGATGAGTAGACTATGAGAGCATAAAGGACCATCCCAGCTATTAAAAGAGAAAATTAGAACACATCTAGTTTCAAAGGGCTCAGTCGGTTTTATGATTCTGAAATCAGCAGTACAGAAACAAAAACAGCTTGGAAGCCTCTGCCTGCCACACGGTCTAGGAAGTATTTGTGTAAAGAAAATTGGAAACGGGAGTGAAACACAGACGTGCTCGGTTGCTTGTTTAGTGTTTGCTTCGTCTGCGCCTGGACGGGGTGGCTGGGTGGCTATGCTGGATTCATCATGGATGACTGGGTGGCTGAGACTGGGCTGCTGTTACAAGAACAGGCTACAGTCTGCGTACCCGCCAAGTTCAGGTACCAAGTCAGCTTATAGTCCATGATGTACAGACACCATTGAGCCAAGCGTACGGAGACACCTTTATGCTGGGCTTAACTCAGTTTAAACAAATCTAAATGGCTAAAATTTTGTCATCAGTAGTCTTTTGTTTCTTGCAACAATCACCACCTCCTCCTCTGTGGACCCTATACTCGAGATTCACTGGCAAGTGAACCAAAGCACTGCACATGCCTAGGATCTGTGAGGAGAACGTGAGGTCCAAGGATACCGGACTCACAACAAGGCAAACCGGAGGGTCCTCAGTGGTGTAGGACAATCAGAAATAGCTAAGAAAAGTCTCAAGTGTTTGCAGAAGCTTCAGAAATACATTTTATTCCTTTATCAAAAACCATCAGAATGTTAATTTTAGAATGTAATTTTAATGTCAGATACTTGAGGACCTCAATATTATATACTTAATCACATTTATCTTCTATTAAAATCACTAACTGGCTTAAGTCTGCTCATCTGAAATCACTCTCAGCAGTAGAAAAGTTAAGCCCTCCTGGCCCAGAAATGCAGACTGTGAACTAATGAGGGAGTGATGCTCAACCCACCTGGGAGATTCTTTGCCCTGCTCAGGATGGGGCTCACTCCCGAAAGACTGGTTTACAAGGTCTTGAAAAGGACCCTGCCTTGATATGATTTTCAAGCTCTCTACATGATTCTTTTACACAGCCAAGATGAACTGTTTCTTTTAAAAAAATGTTTTGATCAAAATTTCAGGTGAGCTGTGATTTAGAGTAAAGCAGGTTACATTTGACCTCTATTAGAATCTTAAGTTCTTGATTCTCCTAAGACCCAACTTTTAAACTAGTCTAATACACTAGATGAGAATCTAGCTGATTTCATGCAAAAGGTTGTTTTTCCTGCCTAAACTATTCCCTTAGGGATGCTAAGTAGCCAGCTCAAAGCTATGTGCTGAAATCACAGCTCAATTTAGCATAAACGTGTATAATACATGCAAATTCTCAGCATACCACTCTGTGGAGCTATTGGTGGTTTAAAAATAGCCACCAGCTGCCTTTCATTTGTGCAGCACATCAAAAAGAAAGTGGCTTATTTTTGCAAATCACCCCCATATCTGAATTGAAGATAATTTACTACCTCAGGATGGAATAAATAGTCAATCTGTCCAACTACCAGACCTAGAAGGCCAACTGGGTAAGTAACTCAATCTCCTAACACAAGCCACTCAGCCAGCTAACAGCGACCGTGGTTGACACTTGCTAATAACACTTGGTAATGACCTGATCCAGTGCATTTGTGACTCTCTGGCTCCTGGGACCACAG
>PVIR01006466.1:0-11426 GCA_004026965.1 Petromus typicus
AGTAATGGCACAATAGTAGTGAGGGACTTCAATACCTCATTATCACAAATAGGAGGATCAGATCAACAAAAACCAACAATGCAATACTAGCGGTGGAACAAACTCTTAAAGAAATGGACTTAGTAGATGTCTACAGAGTGTTCCAGCCCACTAGTAGTAATATCAGAATACACATTCTTCTCAGCTGCACATGAGTCATGCTCCAAAAGAGACAACATGTTTGCTCAAGGAACATATTTCAGTAAATTAAAAAGATTTGAATTTATCCCCTGTATGTTATGAAACCATAGCGCGGTGAAATTGGAGATATAGGGACAGAAATTGTAAAAATTTCACAAACGCATGTATACTGTCCTATCATATCACAATAAAAAGCTAAAACTAATAATAATAACAATAATAAATTTAAATTTTAAAAAAGGTATAACTAAAGTGGATTATAATTCTTTTTTCTTTTCTTCTCTTCTTTAAAAAAACAGAGTCTTGCTTTGTATTTCAGGCTCATCTTGAATTCAGCCTTGAATTCAGCAATCCTCCTGCCTCTGCCTCCTGTGTGCTGGGATTACAGGCATGAGCCACCACGGCCAGCATTGTGGTATGTGGTGCTACCTGCTGGTGGGCGTGAGTCTTCACGTCTAGCATTGCTGTCTGTCTTTACCAGGGATTGAATTTAGGCCCTTGTGATCACAAATTAGACACCAGAACCACTGGGCTAAATCCCTGGCCCTATAATTCTTCATATTAAAACAGAAACACTATACCTGCTGGAAAATAGAATTAGGTAAAACTCATGAAGTTATTGGCACAAGAAGTGACTTTATGAACTAAATCTCAGTAGTACAGGAACTAACACATGTAAAAATAATCAGCAACTGGAACCTCATCTTATTATTATTTCTGTTTTGAAATCTTTATTGGTACATTACATATGCGCATCATGATTGCACTCCATAATGGGGATTTGTACCAGTATAAGACAAAACTTAATTCTCATTTTTTCGCATAGCCCTACCCACCCTACCACCCCCTTATATACATAAAATTTGTTTCCTTTCTTTTTTGTTATAATATCATTATTTTTCCCCCTTCACCCTATTTTACTTTGAGTATTTTCTATTTCACAATATATAACATACAATTCTAGGACTCATTTACATCTTTATTTTCTCATACCAGAGAAAAGATTCGATATTTACCTATCTGTGACCTATTTATTTCACTTATGAGGAGATCCTCAAGGTATGTCCATTTAAGTAGAAATGATTCAAGCTTATCATTTTTATGGCAGAGTAATACTCCATTCTGTAGAAGAACCACAGCTTTTTTATCCAGTCTCCAGTTGATGGACACTTGGGTTGTTTCCAAGATGTAGCAATCACAAACTGAGCTACTATAAACATGGGTGCACATATGTCACTGTGATATGAGTCTTTTAGTGCTTTTGTGTATATACCTAGCAGGGCGATGGCTGGGTCAAATGGGGCCTCCAATCCTAGCTTTTTGAGGAATCTCCAAACTAATCTCCACAGGGGTTGTACGAGTCTACAGTCCCACCAACAGTGAAGAAGGGTTCCTTCTTCTCTGCAGCCTCGTCAACATTTGTTGCTGGCTGATTCTGAAATGGCAGCCATTCTATGTGGAATGAGATGAAATCTCAGTGTTGTTTTCATCTGCATCTCTCGAATGACTAATGATGTTGAGCATTTCTTCATATGCTTCTTAGCTGCTCTTACTTCTTCCTCTGAAAAATATCTGTTCATTTCAGATGCCCGTTTTTGAATTGGTTCTTTAAATTTGGGTGGGCTGATTTTTTTAAGCTCTTTATATATTCTAGATAGTAACTCCTTGTCTGAAGAACAGCTGGTAAAGATATTTTTCCCACATTGTTGGTTGCATTTTTGCTCTGTTGATGGTTTCCTTTGCTGTGCAGAAGCTTTTTAAAAGAATGAGGTCCCATTTGTTGATTTCCTCAGCCAATTCCAGTGCTATAGAAGTTTTGTTCAAGAAGTCTTTTCCTAAGCCAGTGTCTTCAAGAGTTTTACCTAACCTGCTTTGCAACAGGTTTAGATTGTCTGTTTTAATATTTAGGTCTCTTATCCACTTTGATTTTAGCTTGGTACACGGTGAAAGAGTTAGATCTAGTTTTAGTCTTTGGCAAGTAAAAGCCCAGTTTTTCCAGCACCATTTGTTAAAGAGGCTATCTTTCCTCCATTGAGGATTTTTGGCTCCTTTGTCAAAGATGGGGTGGCTCAGTGTATCTGGAGTAGTTTCTGGATCTTCTAGTCTATTCCATTGATCCTCGGGTCTGTTACTTTTCCAGTACCATGCAATTTTTATCACAGTGGCTTTATAGTATAGTTTCAGGTTCAGAGTTGTAATACCCCTCACCATGTCCCTGTTGCTTAGAATTGCTTTGGCTATTCTAGGTCTTTTGTGGTTCCAGATGAAAGTTTGGACTTTTTCTCTAGATCTGTGAAATATGCTGTTGGGATTTGAATCAGGATTGTGTGGAATGTGTAGAGTAGTTTTGGGAGTATAGCCATTTTGACAATATTGGTTCTTCCTACCCAGGAGCAAGGTATGTCTTTCCATTTTTTGATATCATCTTCTATCTCCTTTTTCAGAGTGTTATAGTTTTCAGAGTAGAGGTCTTTCACCTCCTTTGTTAGATTGATTCCTAGATATTTTATTTTTTTTGGTGCTATTATGAAAGGGACTGACTCCCCAGTTTCTATCTCAGTGGGTCTACTGTTTGTGTATACAAAGTCTATTGATTTTTGAACATTGACCTTGTAACCAGCTACGCGGCTAAAATTGGCGATTAGGTCCAGCAGTTTTTTAATTGAGTTTTTAGGATCCTCTAGATAGAGTATCATGTCATCAGCAAATAATGACAATTTAACTTCTTCTTTTCCAATCTTTATTCCTTTTATTTCTTTTTCTTGCCTAATTGCTATGGCTAATATTTTCAAAACTGTATTGAACAAAAATGGGTGAGAGAGGACACCCTTGTCTTGTTCCTGATCTTAGTGTGAAAGTTTTCAATTTTTGACCATTTAGTATGATACTGGCTGATGGTTTCTCGTAGATAGCTTTTATTAGTTTGAGATACAGACCATCTATTTCAATCTTCTGTAGAGTTTTGAACATAAATGGGTGTTGTATTTTGTCAAATGCTTTTTCTGCATCAATTGAGATGACCTTATGATTTTTGTCCTTAAGCCTGTTAATATAGTGTATAACATTTATTGATTTACGTATGTTGATCCATCCTTGCATCCCTGGGATGAATCCAACTTGGTGAGGGTGTATAATCTTTTTGATAATTCTCTGTATTTTGTTTGCCAGTATCTTACTGAGGATTTTTGCATCGATGTTCATTAGAGATATTGGCCTGTAGTTCTCTTTTTTGATTGTGGAACCTCATCTTATTAAAGAGCTTCTATACAGAAATTGAAACCACCAGCAGAGTTAAGAGACAACTTAAAATGTTGGAAACTTTCACCAGTAGTTCCTCAGACAAAGGATTACTTTTAGAACTTATAAAGAAGTTAAAATAGTTCTCTCAAATTTGATGACTCAATTAAAAAATGGAATTCTGAAGTGAATAGTCATTTCTCAGATAAAGCAAATAAATGTATGAAAAAATGTTTATTATCACTGGTCGTCTGAGAGATGGAAATGAAAACAACTCTGAGAAATTCTTCTCACTCTAGAAACAGTAGTTGCTGTCCAGATAACCACCAACAACAACTGCTGCCAGGGCTGTGGGGAGAAATAAACACTTGTCCACTGTTGGTGGGAGTGTAGACTGGTACAACCCCTGTGGAGATCATGTGAAAAGTCCTAGAGACCTGGGATTGGAGGGCCCATTTGACCAAGCTTTTCTACTCCTGGGTATCTTTCCAAAAACATTAAAAGGATCAGTCTGCAGTTATATACAGGCACCCATGTTTATAGCAGCTCAGTTTGTAATCGTTAAGTTTTGGAGACAGCCCAGATCCCAACACAAGAGACTCGATAAAGGAGATGTGGAGTTTTTTTTTTTTTAATGAATACTACTCAGCCATAAAGAATGATAAATTAAAGACATTTATAGCTAAATGGATGTCCCTTAAGGCCATGCTGTCCAGTGTAAAAAACAAGACAAATATATATAACACCAAACAATCTCTCTGGTATGAAAAATGACAAGGGTAAATGTGGACCAAAATGTATAATAGGTAATATAAAACAGGAAGCAAAAATCCAAAAGGGTAGAGGAAGTAGGAAGGGAGGTTAGGGGAAAGGAAAGAAGAGAAGGAAAACTTATGAAAAAGGGAAAAAGTGAAAACAAGGTTTTTGTATAAAGGGAAAGCTGGGAAGGAGGTGGGGGGAAGCTAGCAAAATGAGGAAATAACAAGAACCAAAATATCTCATATACAAGTTTAAGTTTCTAAAAATGATTGTGGTGATAATATCTATCTAAAAATGTACCAATGAATTTAAAGAAAAATAAATGATCAACCTTCAAACTTATTCCGACTATGACATCAATGGTCTCAGAGCATGTTTCACTGACATGATCATTTGTCTCCTGTCTTTGTCCTTTAAGTGGGATTAAGAAATGTCTTGTAGGGCCGGGGATTTAGCTCAGTGGTTCCAGCCCCTGTCTTGCAAGCGCAAGGACCTGGGATTGATCTGTGGGTAACCACACACAATACTGGGTGTGGAGACTCTCATCCAGCAGCAACCAGTACCACATACCACAGTGCCGGGCGTGGTGGCTCACGCCTGTAATCCCAGCACTCGGGAAGTGGAGGCAGGAGGATTGCTGTGAGTTTGAGACTGAGCTCAGGGCCAGCCTGAACTACAAAGTGAGACCCTGTCTCAGAAAAAAAAGAAAGAAATATCATGTATCACATGGAGACCTTAACTAACTATACTTAATGGGCCTTAAACAAAATGTGGACTGGTATCTCTCTCCTAAATGAAGAAGTAATTGTAATGAGCCAAGCTCTCCTTCAGAATTAAATGGCATTAGGCAGCCTAACAGCAGTACAAGAGGGACACTTGTGCAACTGTAAAAGATGAATGTTGTGTGTACATTTCCAGTCCTTCTGCTAATATTTCAATGGCTGTTCAATATATTAAACAGCAGATTCGAGCCATGTCAGATCCCATAGCTCCCTGGATCTACTCTTTTTTTTAATTTAAAACTTTATTGGCACATTATGAATACACACCATTATCACATTCAATGTTAAAGAGATTGTACCAGAATATCACATGACTTGATTCTCATTTTTCCCCCTTTTCCCTGACCTGCAACCCCCCCTATCCCTTATAGTACCTGGATCTACTCTTTACTATGGTTGTGCAAGTCTATTACTGGCTTTTCCTGTGGAAACATTTGTTAGTTTTATTATTAATGGTTTTGTCGATCTTATTATTTGCTCCATGCATACTTAACTATTTCTTTGGCCTTGTCTTTTCTATACTTAAAGCTGTATGCCTGCCAAAGATTAGAACATCTGGCATCTGTCAAGCATCTTTAGATAGACCCTCTAAGAGTATCTCTGACTGCCAATCACAATTATGCTCCTCTTTGTCCATAAGTAGCTAGAGTGATCAATATGCCATTACTCCTCATAGCACTTAGGGGTTCCTCTTAAGTGGGGGAATATTAGAAACAGCTAAGTTAGGTAGTAATATAGACAGTTAGACAGGGCCAGCCCCTCAAGGGAGTCAGTGCAAAAAATTAAGGCATATTACAGCTGTGGCTGGAGGTACATCTGTCAAAGGCCAGGCCTCAGGATAAAGATGGAGCCACTAGGCCTACATGCCTCCCTGGAGGATAAGCAGTAATGTGAATGTTATCATTGGTGTCACCTAGTCCAGTAAATTGTAGATATACATCAGTCTCCCAGGACTTCCTGACCTATGCCTTCCTAGAAATGTCTTTGTTCTTCCTGTGTACCATTTGTAAGTAACTTGCTTCCACATTGGATCAATATTACCAAAGCAGTGATATTTGTAATCTTATTGGTTGATCATTCTTTTGAACCACACTGTACTCATCTTGTGATTTTGTACCCAACCCCTGATTTTTCTCTGTAAAACTTTCTCTGTTAAATGAGGTCCATGGCAACCTACTTTCAGGTTCCCTTCTGTCTCTCAGGAGCTACTTCTGTCTCAATAAATTTTCCTCTCTCTTAACTTCCTTTTTCCTTTAGAATTCATTGTTCAATTTCAGGAAACAAGAAATCCTCATATCTGACTCCTAGCAGTTTGGAAGTTACACTTTTCTCATCAGATGAGTTGTTCTCTTGAAGAGAGGACTGTTCCAATGCACATTTTCAGCTTTTTGTGCAATTAAATTCAAAACCCAAAAGCAAGAATGTGGCTATTGGACCAAGGATTTCGCTCGGAGGTTCCAGCACCTGCCTTGGAAGCACAAGGGCCTGAGTTTGATCCCTGGTAATCACATACAACAATACTGGGCGTGGAGACTCACGCCCAGCAGCTATCAGTACCACATATCACAGTGCCGGGGGAGGTGGCTCATGCCTGTAATCCCAGCACTCAGCAGGCAGAGGCAGGAGGATTACTGTGAGTTCTAGGCTTGCCTGGGCCACATAGTGAGCTCAGGGCTAGGCTGAACTACAAAGTGAGGCCCTGTCTCCAAAAAAAAAAAAGAATGTGCCTGCTGATTTATTTGTACACAGAGATCTTGCCATGGTTAACAAGGGCTCTGGGCTCAAATGGGCAATGCGAATAGTTTAGATACTTCAAAGTTCAATTTTTCTAGACTTAGAAAATATTAAAATATTGGACACAATAAGGATAGAACTTGGGAAAGTTGTGACGCTGGGTGGCCTGTTGTACACCTATAATCTCGGCAGCTGAGGAGTCTGAGGCAGGAGAATCCAAGTTTATTTGTTTTTTTTTTTGTTTAGTTTTTTAGGTTTTTTGATACAGGGTTTCGCTTTGTAGTTCAGGCTGGTCCTGAGCTCAGGCTCCAACTCACATCACAGCAATCCTCCTGCCTCTGCCTCCCAAGTGCTGCGATTACAGGCATGAGCGAGAATCCCAAGTTTAAACCCAGGCTGGGCAACTTTTAGAAAATAAATAATGATATAAACAATGCAATAAAAAGGGTTGAGGAGGTAGCTCAGTCAGTATTCAAGGGAATCAATCTGCAGGACCACACACACATACACACACACACATACACACACACACACACTCACGCACACACATTGGGGAGGGAGAAAATAGGGACCATAGCTTAATGGCTAAGTTGAATAATATAGGAACTGTAGGGAATTATGGAAATCTGACATTTTTGAGTACCAGGCAAATCAACATTTATTATTTTCAACAACAGCTTTTACACTTCAAGAAGGCTGCATCTCTGCAAAATCCATCTGGATCACAAAAGAAGGGCATCATGTATTTTATGTTCTTTGAATATGGGAAACACTAGAAAATGATTCTCTGATTGAAGGTGAAAAAGAGTCCCTACAGAAAACTAGCCCAGTGCTTCTCAAACTTTAACATGCACACAATCTCTTAGGTCTCTTGTTAAAATTCAGATTCTGATTCAGCAGAATTTGCATAAATCCCAGAATTCCGCATTACTAACAAGTTCTCAGACAATGATAATGCTGCTGATCCTACTCAAAGTGTTGGAATGTGGTTAAAATTGTTGATGGCAATTAAAATTGATAGGTATATTTATTGTATAGTATTTGCATTTCTATTTGCTTATGCTATGTTTGTTTTGAAATTGTAATTTTGTGGTCAAATCTAATACCTTTGGGCTTTTATTTTGCATGTTTTTATTCCATTTCACTTTTTTAAAAATTCATTTTTGCAATGAATGTGTTTTAAAATGGTCTGTGATAGATTGTAAGAAAAATCAGTCCTTCACCAGAGATAGTTTGAGAAACACTGCTCTAGACCAATGAAGAACTTTCTACTTGGGATGTAAATTTAATTAGAAATGGTTTGATTTCTGTTACATATGATTCTAAAGCAGTATTTTAAACTTTTCTTTTTATTTATTCCATAAACAATAACAAAACTCAGCTAGGTAACATTATGACAGTTTCACCATACATTCAGTCACAAATATTTGAAACTTTTGCAACAAGAACAACAAAACCAGAGGTGTTACAAGAATAATTTACAAGAAAATCTATAAAACAGCAAGAAGCTCACAAATGTTCATTTTCTTTTGCACAAGATCACTACACTCTTTCACAACATCTTTTGTGTTACAAAATTCCCAACAAAAGTGAATTTTTCTTTGTATTGTGGTTTCTAAAACCAGAAACGTTGAAGTAATTATCCTTTTATTAGCACCTACTGGTGCAGAAAAAGGAAAACTCTCACACACAGACACTTCACGGCACTTTTCTAAGAAAAATATACACTTACAAAATATGTTACAAATTGGCACACTTAAAAATATACAAGATTTTGTAGGCGTCTTAAGAGCGATCCTTAAGCTTTATACTTCAATTGACTCTACAGATTATTTATAAAGCTTAATTGTGAAAGAAAAAAGGCAAATAATTTCTTAACATTTTAAAGTTGCAGTGTCATTGTCAAACATAAACTTAGGTTACATTCATAAAAAGGGATTCTAAATTCTTTTTACTTTAATTTTCTTAAATGTTTAAGGGGTTGGGAAAGAAGAAAAATGGAGATAATCATTTTCTTTAGCACCATAAATCAGTCAAGAGGTGCATTTAGTTCTATGGAAATAAGGACTAGTACATTCAAAACTGTAGGCAGCAAACTCTAGTCAGTGCTACAGGTATCCCAGTGGAGCATCTTAAGATTTCTACCTTCTTCACTGGGAATAAAAAACAAAGGCCTCTTCTAGTTTTCATTCAAGCCTTTTCTTTGTGCTGCAAAACCAGGCATCTCTCAAAGAGGCAGAATGATTTAGATATCTCCTTTGTTTTGAATGAGACATCCTTCTAAGACTCAGAAACCCTAACTCTGTGGACAGATGCACATCCTTTTCATCTCATGCAGATGAGTGTTTCTCCAATGTCTTCAGTGGTTATGTATCCATATACTGATTTTAAAAGCCTCATTCATACTTTAAACTTTGTACTAAGCCTCTCTCTTTTTATATCATCCTTCCCCAATGTTTTACTTCTTAGTTATGATTCTAAACCAAGAGTACATCTCAAGTATCATGTAGTCGCAATGGGAGCTCTGCTTCATGACTGTAGCTACTGTTTAACGCTGAGTAAAAAATGTACCTTAAAGGGTAGCCTCAAATATTGTCATAAAAATAATTCCATTCTGCTTTAGGACCCTCAAACTGATGACAGTGTTTCTCCCAAGTTAAACATCCCAACTCTAATTTTTCTCCCTTACTTGGGTCTTTTAAAAATCATTACAAAATCCATGGCCTACATTGTGTTGACAAGATCTCTATTTGTTGCTAAAATGTTTGATTTTGGTACTAAACCTTCCAAACATAATTACAACCTCAGTGAATTTTATGAGTAGAAAACAATCCAACTTCATGCATGTTTTAGTTTATAAAAATGGTATATTTTTGTAGTGATGGCCAAGTATTAAAAAAAAATCCCTAAATGGAAACTAAAATTTCTTGAATTAAGTGATTCGCCAATAATACAGGAGAAAACAAGATTTCTAGTTCTATCAATAGTTAGGACTAGTTAGTATTCTATTTGCCTCTTCAGCTCAGAAACTTAGATCTCTTCCTTTTGTGGGACTGTTCTGAGAGTGTCCGTAAACTGAGGATGTGACGATCTGCATCTCGTGTTGAGCTTGGTAAGAGCAATCTTGGCTAAAGAGGTCCTTGGATATGGTTTTTCTCCTTTAGGCCGTAAATCCTAATTTGAACCCACTGAAATGGAAATTCACTAGAACTGCAGAACTTCACGGAACAGAACAGAGGATGCTAGCTAGAGTTGTTCACAGAGTCTGAAGCATCCTTTATACTTGTCTTATACACACGCACGCACATGCACACACACATTTGCCCCCCTCCCTGGTCCCCACCCCCTTCCCTGCACACACACAGATGCTTCCCAGCAAGGAAAAAGTTCAGAGAAGATGAAAGTTGTCACAAAAGCCCACCTAGCACCAAGGACTTCAAGGAAATGGCTGAACAAGTGATGGTCAAGGTAGTATAGGAGGTTTGAAAGAATTTAGACATTTAGGAAAAGGTAAGGCCTTAACACATAATTGTACAGAGCAGCAAGAAGTCAGAAGAGAAAGCTGGGAGTAAGCAGCATATGTGAGGCAGCTGGTATCTGAGACACTGGAGAGACAGGATGGCCACTGGTTCAAGCCAGTTGTCACAGCCCACACCTAACCCCCGAAGTCTCAAAGCCCCTTGGTCAGGGCTACTATATCAGCACCCTCTTCCACGTGGTACAGCACCTAACCGGGCTAGGAAATTAGACCTACTGTTATAGATAATTAAGTAAAGGGGGTTTCTAACTTTCCTCAGTGATGTGAGTGTGTGTGTGTGTGTGTGTGTGTGTGTGTGTAAAATTAAATTTGAAAATGGCCAAGGCAATGAAAAGTGATTAAAAATGGAAAGGCTCCCCTTTAAACTTCCAGAATAAAGCAGTGCAGCTAAATTGCTTAGACTGGCAGTTTGGGGAGGTGGAATATAAGACCATGAACGAAGAAAAATTCTAAGTCCAAGTACAGAGACAGACTAACAAGAATAAGGGAAGATATCATTTCTAGGAAAGTAAAGATTAAATCAGACTCTTTGGGGGAGGTGTTAATAAAAAGCAGTTTCTCAAAGAGGAGAAGTTAGAAGAGCGATATTACAAATTTGGGACTAAGGAAAACTTCATATTTGACTTGAGATATTAGTTACAGGGCAAGACACTGTTTTTTAGACATTGGTCCTCACTCTGCTAAGGCAGCTGGTTGAATTAGAGATCTCCAGTGAATTTGGCCTACTGTGTTGTGAGAGGAATGAAAGAATTGTGAGAGCAGAAACAGGACCAGCAGAATATTAAATGCTACACAACTTAGACTATAGTGTGCTGAGAGGAATATTAAGTGCAATTAAGAGAATAAACATCTGTGCCTTGGCCTACTTCTCACTCTTCAAACTTAGTTTATGGTTATATTTCAGGACAAACCAATACTTGTAACTTATTTTTTATGTGTTAAAACATACAGTGGGGTATAGGCTAATGAAAAAGGTGCTTTAAATGGCAAATCTTTGGAAAATGGGATGAACCATGCCTTAGAACTGACCCAAGTTCTGACCAGGAAAATTATTTCTAATAACTATAGGCTATTCTATTCTGCTGTCACCCTATTCTCCAAAGCTGAAAGGATAGTTTTAAAAACCTGGGGCAGGGGCTGGGGAGTTAGCTCAGTGGTTCCGGCGCCTGTCTTGCAAGCGCAAGGGCCCGGGTTCA
>PVIR01006466.1:11526-65943 GCA_004026965.1 Petromus typicus
TAACAATACTGGGTGTGGAGACCCACACCCAGCAGCAACCAGTACCACATACCACAGTGCCGGGCGTGGTGGCTCACGCCTGTAATCCCAGCACTCGGGAGGCAGAGGCAGGAGGATTGTGATGTGAGTTTGAGGCTGAGCTCAGGGCCAGCCTGAACCACAAAGCGAGACCCTGTCTCAAAAAACCTAAAAACAACAAAAAAAAACTGGGGCAACTTTTCCCATATTTATTTTTATAAAACATAATGTAATGGAATATTTTCCTTACTTCTTCTTGAACTGCCACCTTTTGATTAAATAGAAAGCATTCCGTACCCTAAGTCCATATGTGACTCTGAGGCCTGGAATCTTGAAGATCACAATACAAGCTTAGGTGATGATTTCAAGCCAAAATTCAGCTGCAAAACAAACAAAACAGAACAAAGACAAGTTCCTAGGAACTATCCACAACATTTAGTACAAATAGCTAGCTACTACAGTAGCGAAATAGAAGAAAGTGTTTCAGTTCGATTATTTTCCCTTTTGAATGGCAGCTGTAGAGTAGAAGACATGTTTCATCTGGTGCCTTTTCACTAGGTAATTTTCCAGAGCTCATTGCACACAAACATAGGAGTGGTTCTGAACTAGCCTGACAAATAAATCCTTACCCCCTTGTCCCCACAGACACAAGAGACTGATGTTGAGAAAACACACAGTCAAGAACATAGGCTTGTTCGTTTCACTATCTAGCTGTAAGTAGAAGAGCTGGCTGGTGAAAGGAATCATGGGCTGGAAAATGTGTCTATTTATATATGTGACAAATTTCTTTCCATTTCTCTCTGACTACTTTCAAAAATGTTGTTTCTCTGTTTGTGAATATATTTAGGTGGCAATGACTAGGTGGGTTCATATTTTGTTTACTTTTCCTTTTGCAACATGATTGCTTTTTTATTAAGCCCTTTTCCTCTACCCACTTACTCTCCACTGGCCCATCCCAGTCTATATATTCACAAGTTAATAGGTTAGTAACAATATTACTAAGAAGAGTAACAACAGTAACCACCCACAACATTAAAAATATTAATCCCCTATATCTGTATAGCACTTTCTGATCTACAAAGTGCTTCCACACTCATTATCTCATTTGTATCATAAAGCATCAGTCATCAGCCCCATAGGCCTTCAGCTGTGCAAAGAAAAGACATCACATGTTGGAAGTCAAGTGATGAGTAAAGGGGAAGAAAAGGTTGGTAGTGAAGGATGTTTGGAGTTGTGAAATTTAAAAAAAAGGTGAGAGCTGAATATAAAGGGACTAAATTTATATTAAAAATTCAGATTTAAGTTTAGTGTCTGACATCAAATACTACTCATCCCCAGATTAATTAATTAATCAGTCATTACTACAAATTGTTTAGCTTATGTGGTAGTATATGTGTTTGACTCTTAAGAAAAATTTTGGTTTAACTGAGATGCCTTAACATTTTCTTTAAATGACATTGGCATTGCAAAATTAAACACTTAAAGAACACTAAAACCGTAGTATGAATGCAGTTTGACAAAACTGGAATAAAACATTTAGAAAAATTCTTAAATAGAAGCAATCTCTGTACTTCATTTATCAATAGTGTCAAATTTATAGCTATTTTATTATTCATCCCAGACTATTATAAAATATATAAAACTGAAATATAAAGTATCAGCAATATAACTTTGCACATTAAGTGATCTTCAGCTACAGACTTTGCTTTTAGAAAACAAACTTTCAAAGCAGCTGTTTTGTCTCCTTGTAAAAGGCTCTTTAATGCATATACTCGGGTCCCTGATGGACTTAGTTTTATGACCTTCAGACATTTCCAACATTTTAACCATTACACAATGCAACAAAAATCTCTACTGTGCCTTGTTTAACTGTTCATGTTTCCACAGGATGGTAATGTTTAAGACTATATATATATATATGTTTAAAATTCCTTAATGAGCTTTAAACTGCGGGTGAATTCAGAAGAAGTAAGGAAATTTGGCACATTTGAAACAGTGTTCTTTACGTTTTGGTAAATCATGTAACACAACATATTTTTCCACTGTGATCTACAGGTGCTATCCACATAAGTGGGGGTGTTTAATAGCAAGAATCACTGGAATGTTTCTAGTAAATTAAGAGGGACAAGCTTCCCCAAATACTCACAACCAAATGTTGATATAGAAGTAAAAATATATACAATACAGTCACTTATTTGTAGTTTGGCACAACGTTTTCCATTCTCTCCTTGTGGGTACATAGTGATAAACTATTGTGCAACCATATGCCTTTTTAAGTCTTTTACATAGAACATCAGATTAAAGTTTACTTTCAAAGACTTATTCTCACAATTTAAAATTCTTTTCTTTAAGCACTTACATGTTAACATACATACCACAAGGCATATTTTGAAAGAAAATAAACACAAACATCAAATGTCTTTCTGGAAAATGCAAGTCTCTTCTTCAAACACAGGTAAAACCCAGAAGTTGTTTCTGCTTTTAGGAGATTGTAGTTAGAATCCCTGCAGAAATATCAAACAGTTTTTCCCATCTTAGTTAGTTTAGCGTATGTCCCTCAAAGGGATCATACAATCGAATTTTTTAAACATCATACTAGATGCTGTATGATGTAGAAAAAGGTACAGATAGCAGGGGGCACTAGAAAGCACTCCTAATTGCCATGTGTTGTGATTCTGTTTTCCAGCTATGCTCTTTTTGTTTATAAATGATCTTGACTTTTTGTCTACATGATTTTTTAATTGTTGTTCGAAATCTGTCTTACTTCAAAGCCCTACCCTTCCCAACATTACTCAAGAGCACATTTTAGGTCTACTTTTGTATAAGTAAAAATGCTGAATAGCAGAAGAAAAAAGTAGCTTTGTTAGAGCTTATCCCTGGCCAAGTCAGGACAAAATTTCCCAACCTCTGGGTGGCTTAAAAATACAGGGATATTCATGCATTTTTTTCTTTTTAATTTGAAAAAGAAGGCAATGGGACAGCTCCTTTCATGCAAACTTTTGCTTTCAAGAAGGAAAAAATGAAGACTTGTAGGCTCAGCAGGTAGTAGGAAAGCTAATGGTGCATCATCTCAGCCATTTTGGTGTAGTATTACCTCAGTTTTTCAAAAGAAGCTGTCCCAGCTTCATCTTTGTGGATCTGTTCTCTCTCCATGCGCTTTCCCTTGCATTTCTCATCTCTTAGGACCTTGGAGCTGGACTTGTGACGATATAATTTTTTGTGTGTCGGTCCATTATTGCCTAAAGTGCTCATGTTACTATACTTTTTATCAAAGAAAGCAGAGCAATTGTCCTCATTATATCCAGGCATGTCTGTGCGACCAGGATCACCTATTGCTGCTTTCCCATTGCTTTTGCTCATACTCTTAATTGACCTGTGATTCTTAGTGGCTCCTGGAAATCCACTGTTGACTTTTTTCTTAGACTCCTGTGGTGTCCCAGCCAGTATTTTGAGGGTTTTTAATTTCAGACTATTGGACTCTGGGGAATAAACTATGTTGGGGTCTCCATGGTGCCCAGTGGGTTCCCAAAGGGGCTCTATGGAGGCCATCATGAATCTCTGCACATCTGCCATGCCAGAGGCAATGTTGGACAAGATATAGGAAGGCTCCTGAAATTCCCGTTGGTCATCATCCAAGAGGTTGTTGGGGTTAGTACCCACGTTGATATCACTCCAGCCGGGGCTGCTGTCTTTTCCCAAAGCCCAATTTCCTGAAAGTCCCTTGTGACTTGGCATTTTCACAGAGGTTACTGGACCACCATGTTGGATACATTCGACCAGTGTCTTCCCAGCAGAGGATACGCTGTTGGATTGGACTTCTCCACGGCCAAAGCCAATTTGCATTTTCTCTCCGGTGATGGAAGCCATGTATTTTCCTTTCTTTGTTGACTTGGGGATCTGGCGGGAGGTTTTGCCTGGTGGTTTTTCAATTCCTTTGTTGTTGACTTTCAGGGACTTTTTTCTGGTGCTTTTTTGAGAAGAGCTTTGATTCATAGCCCCACTCTTGCTGGGCGAACTTTTCTTTCTTGCTTTTGACATTTTGCTGTTGGTATTAATTTGACCAGTTGCATCATTAAATGTTGACAGGCAAGGGTTTTTTTGCATCAGGCTGACAGAATCCTCATCATTGAACATATGGAACTGAAACTGATGTTTGTTTAAAGTAAATTCATCATCTACTTGGACCTGCTGTGGAAGGGTACTGCAATCCCACTTGATTTTCTCCATGTTGCCCAATAATCCTGGGACTCTCTCTTGGAATCCTTTCAGTGTTCCTACTGGCTTTGTATTTTCACACCTGGCAATCTGAGGGGAAAGATTGGGAGTGTCAGGTGGGGACATCTCTGAGAGAGAAGAGTGGCGGAATTTGTCAGGAGTGAAGTTGGAGATATCCAGAAGGTCAGTGGACTCTTTTAGTGGTGTTATCTCATCAATGCTCTGCTGGATCACCAACTTTGGGCTGCAGTGGGCAAGGAAGTCATCAGTAATATCATCATCACCATCCTTTTCAGAAGACTTCACGTTTAAGGAGCAGTAATTGCTTGAGCTGACAGAGAGTGGGGCCATTGAATCAAAGCTAAAGAGCCGACCATCATTCATACTGACTGGGCCCTGCTGGAAAGGAAAGCAGATTTCTCCATTATTAAAGTGACATAATTGATACGAGTCATCAGATGGAAGCTGGCTATCCTGTACAGAGGCATACAGAGCCTTGTTGCAACTACTGCCACCATTATTGAGAGAGACTGGACTGTATGTGTCAGCTGTGAGGTTATTTTCCATGGAGCTTATGTGAGAGGCTTCAAATTCACTGGATTGATTTGGGGCTATCTCTGGTGACACTTCAGCCATGAATTCCTCGGGGCCAGACGGGACCTTGTTGGGCCACACATTTTCATAGTTGCTGGATTCCATTTTGAAGTTAGGAGATGACTTCTGTTGCTCAGAGTCAGAGGATGAGGAGAGCACACAGTCCTGCACTGGTTGGAGAGGTACAAATGATTTTTCTCTTTGAGTGAGGCTGTCTTCATTTTGCTCTGGGGAATTATGGGCAAAGTATGAGATACTAGTATTATTTGACATGTCAGAAGCATCTAACAATGTCTGCAGATACCCGCCTGGGATAACAGGTATGTTAGTAGCAACATTATCAGATGAAAGAGACATTTCAGAAGAACAGGTGGCTGGTAAGAAGGTGGAACTCTTTGAAACTTTTGTCTCGTGGAACTCAGGCAGATGAGAACTCTTGGAGGTCTCTTGAATAACTTCATTTTTGAAATTAGCCTTGGAGGGCTGGTCTTCCACGAAAGGGCTCATTTGGACAACTGATTTGTTTTCTTGCCCAATTTTAATTTTCTTGGACTTTAATCTAGCTTCGCTTTTAAATTTGATTTTGTTGAGCACTTTCCTCTCTGGCCCCTTAAACTCTGTGTCTTGAACTTTAAGTTTCACTGAGTCAGGGCTTGCGATGCCATTTAAATGTGATCCACTTGCGCAGCTGGGGCTAGCTAGAGCTGCTGGCTTCAGTGCCCCTTTCAGGCCTCCATCTTTGCGATCACTAGTTTGTCTTTGATCAGTGATGAATGAAATCTGCTTGCTACTCACTGAAGCTTCCACGGTTGCAATTCTTTGAATCCTGTGCCTGTTGCCAAGTTTAGATTTTCGTTTACGAGCAGGTGGCAGAAATGACACCTCAAAGCTACCTGGTTCAAAGCTTTGCTTCTGGCATAGGGAGGTCTTGATGGATTCCGTGTGGCTGTTTCTCTGCTTCTTCTTCTTCTGCCAGACACCCTTGAGAGGTGCCAGCTTGGCATATTTGTTGAGCTGATTCTCACTCAGATTCACTGTTGTCTCGCTAGCGTCCACCTTACCTAACTTCACCAGCATGTTCTTCTCACCTTTAAAACGATTGATGATGATGTATTTGATGATAACAGGGGGTTCCTTACGGGTTACTTTTCTTCTCTTTTTGGGGCACCATTCATCATCATCTTCTTCTTTGGAACCGCCTGGCAGCCATTCTTTCCTCTCACTCACTTTTTCACCCTCTAGTGAGTCAACATCATATAGATAATCTTCACTGTATCTGACTTTTCTCTTGGCTCTCAGTCCATAGTTCTGCTGGGAGGAGGAACTGGTAGAATTAGTGTCCCGAGCCATATAGCGGCTACAATCTTTGATCTCTCCCATGGCATCATATGAGATTTCAATGAAGGAACTGTCATCACTGAAGTTTCCTGAGGTCTCCAAGGAATTAGCAAGATGCCCTGGCTTTGGATTCTTAAATTGCCCTACCTCAATCTCACTACATAATTTATTTAAAATAGGCTTTTCCTCATTATCCTTTGCATCGTTTTTCTCTACAATTTTGTCTTCATGTCCTTCCTCCTTGCCTTTCTTCTTGTCGAAGTTTTTATCTTCCTCTCCCCAGATGATGTTCATATCAGGGACCTTGAATTGGGCAAGATCACTGCTCTGCTTCACGAGCCCACTCTTAGACTCCCGTTTAGGGCAGGTGGAAAAAACACTGGGAAAAAAGTTGAATTGTGCATCTTCTTGCATTAGAAGGGTGGTTTTGTCTCGAACATTGTCCTGAAAGGACTCATATCGAATTTTCAGGGAGCAGACATCACTACCCAGTGTTGACTCATCATCATCAAACATGTAGTTGTCCACATCTTCTTCAGAGAACAGATTGACGGATAGCTCATTCTTGGAACAAAGGTCAAGCAGTTCAATTTTACTTTCACTAATGAAAGTTTCAAAGTAACCCCAATCCTGATTTGAATTTGCAAGCAAAGCTTCTTCTGTATTGCACTTATCTAACAGTAATGCCTCGTAATAACTTTTCTGAGCTGGATCTTCCAAGTCAATGTCAGGTTTCTCAGCCTCTCGGCTGTCTCCTGCCCTTGATTTATGCAGTGGGAAGCCCAGGAGCTGATCTGACAGCAGCTGCTCCCCATATTTCATGTTTTCTCCAGCATTGATGCATTGAATCCCTATATCAGAGACTGCACATGTTTCATAATCTCTATTTAGATCACTGACTTTCAGACTGATCCCTGGCTCTGGATCTACTGCCTCCTTGGACTCCATGAAGCAGCCCAGGCAAGTCCGGCTTGGCTGCATGAGGCAGTCTGCGTTCAGAGCTGACATGCCTGCAGGCTCCATTATGGCAAATGGAGCTTTTTCACACTCATTGGGTAGTGACCATGTGTTCAGGCCTTTGGCAACACTAGAAGTGAGAGAAATAGCATTCACAGAAGCACTATTAGCAGCATTCTCAGGTACTTCAACCAAGGCCAAAGGCGATGGAGGGCTCTGCACGCAAGGCTTCTTAGAAGGCAGAGGCAGGAGACCCCTAGGAAACACCAAGGTCTCTTTCTGTGCCGCTGGTATAGGCTGGACTGGGGCAGCTGCTTCTACAGATGCAAATGACTTCATTGCCACATCTTGGTCCTCTGAGTCTGCAGAAAAGGAAAGGAAATGACAGATATAAAGTCGTGTCTGAGGTTATTCTCATTAACTCTCCCTTGACCACTTTCTGTTCTTTGATGTTGTATATAAGCTAAGCTTCTGTTTCTCTAGCTTGATAAGACACAGCCAAACCAAGAGTGTAAGGGTAAATAACGAGGGGAAAATGAATGTGGTAATAATAAAGAAAAAAAATAAAGATTGGGTATATAGGGAGTGGGGGGGTTGCAGGGTGGAGGGAAAAGGGAAAAAATGAGAATCAGGTCATATCATATTCTGGTACAAACTCTTTTTTGAGACAGGGTCTCGCTTTGTGGTTCAGGCTGGCCCTGAGCTCAGCCTCCAACTCACATCACAGCAATCCTCCTGCCTCTGCCTCCCAAGTGCTGGGATTACAGGCGTGAGCCATCACACCGGCACTGTGGTATGTGGTACTGGTTGCTGCTGGGCGTGAGTCTCCACGCCCAGTTTTGTTATGTGGTTACCGGGGATCCAACCCAGGTCCTTGCGCTTGCAAGACAGGCGCCAGAACCACTGAGCTAACTCCCTGGCCCCTGGTACAAACTCTTAATGTTGAATGCCATTATAATGTGTATTCATAACGTAACAACAAAGATCTTTAAAAACCAACCTTGATTTTATACTGAATATTATTAGTAAGTAAGCATAATTTTTAGGCCCAGATTCTTCCTTAGAGAAAGACAGAGCCCTCCTTGGATGAGGAAAGCTTGATGAACTGATAAATCAAGGCTTAGCGGGAGAAACGCTCAAATGGGACACTCATGGTTTTGAATTACGAAATGCAAGCCCATAGTTGAGATATTCTTGCAGCTCTTAGTTAATCTAGACATTCTAAGTGTCACATCAGAGCATATTTCTGATTCACTAAGAATTTTCAGGAACTCCATCTCTCAGAGATGATCTTGGAGGGAAATAGTTGGATCTCTTGGCTTTCAGAAACTCTAATTGCCCAGTTGAAGATTTGGTGGAATAAAGTTGAAGATAAACATTAATCTCAAAGGCATCCTAGAGTCAGTCTGTACTAACTTTATGATACTAAAAATTCATACCAATGACTAGTGTTATTTACTATAATTAAATCTCCTTACCATTTTCTTTGATCCCATTAATCAGAGTGTTTTCTCCATTGGCTGAGGCAGCAATAGCCTTCTCTGCTTGGTTATCCATGAGTGTAATCTCTTATTGTTTCATTCCAAATCCAAATGATGTACAACCTGCACAATTTAAATAAATGATATTAGACTTGGAATTTATTTTATTTATTTACAGGTTATTTCAGCTATAGCAATATTAAAAGGCTCATTATGATTTCCCTGTTTCCAGACTGGCTTCGCTGTTACTACTGTTTTTATTTTGTGGTTTATATCTATCGTACAAGTCAGTACAGAAGTTCACACTTCATTCATACATGTTAAGTCCTTCTATCCCTTCTAGGCTACCTTACTGTTCAAAAGTGAGATCTGAAGAAGCAAGGGAAGGTGCAGCTTTCTCAAGACAATAACAAATGTAGTCTAATTGTAGCTGCCCAATAAGAAAAATGCAAAGTAAAATCCAGTCTAACTTGGAGTGACAGGTATGTGGGTGTGGATATTAACTTTGTTCCTGGTCACCTCATTTCTACTTCAGATGATCAGGAGCTCTTCAAAAACAAACCAGTTCATAAATATACACAACATTTTCATCACATAGATTTTCTCACTCTGTCCTTAAAAATTTGACTTGCTAAAGTTGAAAGAAGTGGAAAATTTCATGGTTTCTCAACTTTTGGGACATTTACCAGGATTTTGATAAGTATTCCTCTAAGACTACACCAGGATTTTAAAATGTGAGTGCAAAGAAGATCCAGATTTTTTTTGAAAGTACACTCTGGTACTTTTTAGGTGTGGTACATGTGTCTATAGTCACACATCTGTCCATCTATTTGAGTGGCAAGTTATGCAAAATGAAAGGAAAGAAGGTCATCAGAGATACAGGTCTCTATCATATGTCACAACATCTATAGATCCTTACTGGTTTAAGCCCCTTCCCTAAACATTCTCTACAGCCAAGTATTCATCTCTGTATTTAAAATCACACTCTGCTGATAGCCAAGCAGATAGTACCAAGAATCTCAACTGTATATTCATTTATCCTGATACAGACATTTCCTGACTTGCAGTGATTCAACTTACCACTTTTTGACTTTACAAAGTTATGAAAGCAAAACACACTCAGTTGAAACTAAATTTTGGAGAAGATGGCAGAGTAAAAGCTGGCAGAAAATCACAGCCTCTCTGGCAACTATAATTGAGAAACCTGGAAAACTTAGTGAAGGGAAAGAGAAGAAGAGCTCTGAGAAGAAAGAGCAGATGGGAAAGCTAGAAATCACAGACAAATTGGAGAAACTGAAGACAACACAGAAAAAGAAACAAGACAGTCCCCAACTTTAACTCTGGCTCCCAGAGAGGGAGACCTGTCTCTGCAAATATAAGCCCACTTAAGGCCAGTAGTATCCGCAATAAATTATGGGCAAGTAGTATTACCCTGAAGAGAAGCCTGTGTATACTGTAAGTTAAAAATACAGCGTGGGAATTTACTCTGAAACTTAGTTCTTCCATATGGCAGATTGGTGTTGAAAAAGAAATTTGTTGCAGCACCCACCATATTTGGGAGTGATATAGTCAGGAGACATTTTGAGAAAGGGATTATTGTTTAAGACTGAGGTCCTCTAAGAATCATAGTTTATACAACGACCACACTTCAGAGTTTCTGGGGTCACTCTACTACAGTGACTAGGTCTGAGATGGCCACAAGAGAGTCTCAGAGAAGAGAGTGGCTAGAAGCAGAATCCCTGAGAAGTATGAACATGGTAGGCTGTGGGTGAACACATTGTTCCACTCTCTGTGGGAAGAAGCCAAGATGGTGGCCTGTGATTTTCTGATAGGCCTGGGTCTGAAAGTGCTGGGATGAAGTCCAGAAGATTGTCTTGCCTCCCTTGTTGTCTACTTCCAGGACGGAACTCACTGGTCTGCTTTCTCCATCCACCAATGGGATCAGGGATGTATCTTAGCTTGGAAGTTAGTCACATCCCAGGATGTACGTACAGATGGGCCTCCAGAGCAAGTGTGTACCTCACAAGGCCACTGGCCACAGAGCTCATCAGGGCAGCAGTGGCTCAGGGCATCCAGAAGGGCACAAATGCTAAGAGCCTCTGTGTTGAAACCAGGCTTGAGGCAGACAGCACATCATTGACTGATCCTGCCAAGCAGAAAAGATGAGGTAGGAATTAGCACTAACACAGCAAAACTCACTATCCTTCCCCATATCTGGTGGGTTCTAATTCCACAAGTTCTAGAAAGAAACTACTCTGCCAAGTCCTCAAAGTGGGAGAACTTTTGAACGCATTTCTTCTTCTTCTTTTTTTTTTTTTTCTGTGTGCATGGGTGAGGGCGGGTCCTACCTTTTCCTCTGCTCTTTGTTTTACTGTCTTTTTTGTTTTTTACTACTACGCTTATGTAATTCTACTTATTTTATTCGGTTGAATTTTTATTTTGCTCTTCTCTCTTACTAGCCCCTAGAAGAAAGACACTAAGAAGACATCTAAATATTATTACACTGAGTAAGTTGATGAAGGATGTAAACACCCAAACACAACTAATCCAAAGACATATAACAGAAATGGAACCTAACTAAAGAAATTTCCACAGTAGTGAAAATTTTTCTACCCATACTTGATAGAACTTGATCTTCCACTTGTGGCACAAAATCAATAAAAGACATGAGAGAACAAGGAACAAGATGTCTTCAAAACCTCTTAACTCCTCCAAAGCTGACCTCATGGGTACTAAAATAGAGGAAGTTATAGGCAACGAACTAAAAGAATCAAGTGGCCAAAATGTTTGAAGAAATCAAAGAACAAATATATAGACAAATTTATAAGATGTTTAGAGAGTTTAAAGGATATTTAAGTTAACAAACAAATGATTTACTTAATAAAATGTGCAGTGAGCTTAAAAAAGAAACAAATAATAAACTGACTAAGACAATTCAACATATAGATGACTATTTTAGTAAAGAAATAGAAATTATGAAAAGAAATTCAGAATATGAAAGATTTGATGGAAAGCACAAGCAGCATATTTGAGCAATGTGAGGATAGAGTTCTAGAACTTCACAACAAGGTTTAAATAGTCATGCTTAATGACACCCAGAAATTACAAGATACTATGGAAACTGGATCTAATAACCAGATAATGCCAAAAATAAGCTAGCCTCAGAATTATAGGAATAAAGGAAAATTAGATAACTCAAAAGATATAAAAGATTTACTCACTAAAATCATAGCAGGTAAATTTCTAAAGCTAGCAAAAAAATTCAGCATTCTGGTACAAGACGTGTGTAGAGAACCAAATTACCACAACCAGAAAAGAAGTTCACCATGTGGCAACATAAGAAAAAATTGAGAAATTCAACAGAAAGAGTCAATATTAAAAGCTGATATTCATTTAAGTATGTTTCTAGTTTATCATTCTTGATGGCTGAATAATACTCCATTTTAATTTCAAAAAACACATCTTTTTTATCCAGTCTCCAGCTGATGGGTGTTTGGGCTGTTTACAATATTTAGCTATTACAAACTGCGCTTCTATAAACATAGGTGCACATATGTTACTGTGAGATGATGCTTTTAATTCTTGAGGACATATTCATAGTGTAATACATAGGACACAGATGTGTAAATATCATATCATTTCTCTAGTCTGGGAAACTGAAGGTGTAAATGAGGTCCAGAATGCATGATAGGTATTGTGAAATAGGAGTAAAATGTTCAAAGGGAAAAGAGAAGGGAGAACAGGGGAAAGCAAAGAAGGGAAAGAAAAATGTGATGGTAAAAAAAATAGAAACAAAACCTATGTGTATTAGCATAGGACCAGTGGCACAATGCATACGGCATCTGACTATGGAAAACTTATGTGTATAGAGAGGTGGGTATTCTAGGGAGGGGAGGGGAATAGGAAGAATGTGAATCAAAATGTGTCATGTACAGGTGCAAATTCTCAGTGTTGAATGTGATCACAATGTGAATCTAAAATGTACCAATACACTCAATAATGAGAAAAATAAAAAAGCTGACAGAACAAAACAGCAAGTAGTCTACAAAATCAAGCTAATCAGAATAACTGGCATTCTCAGTAAAAACCTCAAGGGCCAGAAGAGCTTAAAATGAGTTTGTCAAATGCTGAAAGAAAACAATTGTGAAGTCAGTTTCTATGTCCTGCAAAAATTAGCCTTCAAAATTGACCAAGTGAAGATTTTCCATGATAAAGATACCCTAAGGAAATACATTACCACCAATCCAGCATTGCATAAAATACTTACAGCAATCCTAGACAGAGACAGAGAAGCTATAAGTGCTAATGAGCCCAAAGGACAGTGCACATATAATTGAAATAGTTGTGAAACAGAAGGAAAAAATAAAGGAAGCAGACCTAGAAAAATAATGCAATAACAGAATTCAGTAAATATCTTAAAATAATAACTTTTAATGTCAGTGATCTTAGTTCCCTAAACAAATGACACACACTGGTAGATTAGGTTAATAAATACAATACAATCATATACTGCCTACAGGAGACACATCTCATCCAAAATGACACAAAAAGACTGAATGTGAATGGGTGGAAAAGTATAGTCCACAAAACCAGACTTAGAAATAAGCAGGAGTAGCTATTTTATTTTCAGATAGACTAGATTTCAATCCAAAACCAATGAGAGAAGACAAAGTTGGCCACTGTATACTAGTAAAGGGAAAAATTCATCAGAGAGATAATATTTGTAAATATATATGCACCAAATGTTGGGACACCCAACTTCATAAAATAAAAACTAGTACACATAAAGACAAGTGCAATCAAAGTGGAGGATTTCAGTACCCTACCCTCACAAATAGGTCAACTAGACAAAAAACTGAACTAAAACTACCATATTAAACCCTAACAAGTAGATTTAACAGATATCTACAGAGTGTTTCATTCAACCATAACAGAATACACATTGTTTTTGAGCTGCACATGGAACCTTTTCAAAATAGACCATGTCTTGGGCCATAAAGTATGCTGAACTAAATACAAAAGGATTGAAGGAATCCCCACCTATAAAGATCAGAGTGAAGCCTAACGAATTTGAAACTGATAAAAATTCCAAAAGATCAAGGATCAATGAATCAAAAAGTTATCAAAGGATAAACAAGATTGATAAACTTGTAGTCCAACTTAACAAAAGAAAAAGAAAGAAAAAGAAAAAGTCCATTCAATGCAATTTTAAATGAAAAAAGTGAAATCACAACAAAAACCACTAAAATCTAGATTGTAATAAACCATTTCAGAAACTTCTACTACAGTCCAATAAATTGGAGAACGTAGAACTGCAGAAATTTCCAGAAAGATATGAATTACCAACATTGAACCCAGAAGTTATAAAAATCCAGAATAGACCAATAACAGGCAATGAAATAAATGAAAAGTAAAAACTTTCTAGGAAAGGCCCAGAATTTGAATGATTTGGTCTAATGCTAATATTGCTCAATCTCTTTCATGAATTCCAAAGGGAAGGGAAACTTCCAAATTCATTTGTAGAACTTAGCATTAACCTCATATTGAAATCAGATAAGAATTTAACAAGAAAGCTACATGCCAGTCTCTTAAATGAACATGCATACAAGAAATTGTCAACAAGATATTGGTGGACAGAATGTAACAAATAACAACAAAAAATATCACACATCATAGACAAGATAGCTTCATCACTGGGATACATGGGTGGTTGAGAAATGCAAGTTAAGGAACTTAAAACATCATATAAAAAGAAACAAGGGAAAAACCCACACAACCATCTCAAAAGATGAAGAAAAAGCCTTTGACAAAATCTAACCTCTACTCATAAAAATACTGAAAAAACTATATATAGAAAGACCTTATTTCAAACTAATAGGAGATATTTATGACAGAACATCTGCCAAAATCTTAAACAAAAAAAAAAAATCATTTCCTTTAAAATCAGGAACAAAGGAAGGGTCCTGTTCAATACAGTACCTGAAACTTTAGCCACAGCAATTAGGGAAGAGAAAGAAATAAAAGGGTTACAAATAGAAAAGGAAGATTTCAAATTATCCCTTTTGACAGATGATATCTTTATATATATAACCCCCCCAAATCACCAAAAGCTTCTTAGAATTAGTAAACAAATGCAACAATCAGCAGTATACAAAATCAACATCTAAAAAATCAGTAGCATTCTCGTTCAGCAACAAGGACCGATCAAAAAATGAGGAAATCAATCCTTCTCACAAGAGCTTCAAAATTAAATACATAGGAAGTGCACAAGTGAAAGACTTCTAGAAGACAACCTGTTTTATTCTGAAAACAGATTGAAGAGGGGATCAAAAATATCGAAAAACATCTCCTGTTCTGGGAAATGTAGAGCCCATACTACCCAAATGGCCACATTATCAAACATGATGTATAGATTTCATGCAATCCCAATCAAAATGCCAATATTCTTCATAGAAGTACAAAACAAATCCTAAAATTTATAAGGAACGAGAAGAGACTCAGAAAAGCAAAAGCTATCCTGGGCAGCAAGGGTATATCACAATCCCAGATTTCTAGTAATATTACAAAGCTACAGTGATAGGAACAGAGTGGTTCTACCACAAAAACAAACACTAATCAGTGGAACCAAATAGAGGATGAAGGAGAAAAATTAAACAGGTACTGTTATCCATCTGATTGTGTACAGAGAGGCCAAAAAATACAATAGAGAATAAATAATAAATGGTGTTGGGAAAAGTGGTTTTTCCATGAAAAGAAGTGAAGCTAGACTCCTGTCTCTTGCAATGTATTAAAATCCAATGAAAAAATAGAGAAAAAACTCAAACTACATTCTGCTTCCACCCCATTCCAGGTAGTAAAATATAAAGCAGCTATCTCAGACAAGTATCTATTGTTAGCAAAAAGTAATGTAATATGAAATGTTATAAAAAGAAGAAGTGCTATAATTATTAGCAATTATCCAGTCTTTTCAGATCGGACAGGAGCACTATGTCAGAGGACATATAAGTTCCACTGTGACTTTACTCCAGTATAAACATAAATACCTGCTAACAGAGATAGGAATTACAACTCTGAAGTGAAGGGAATTTTATAGGGTTATAAATAAGGTAATATTTGGCAAGAGATAATTAAGAGGTGGAATTTGTTTTAGGATCTTGATGCAGTGGGAACGGGAGCAGAAGATAATGAATACTCTCTAGATGCTAGCTTGGATACAGTGACAAGTGTCACATCATTTTGAATGTAAAATCACCTTGAAGGGCAGTTCTACTAGGTGACCATTTTTTTTTTCCAAAACAGGAAATGAGTAATAGATTTTAACTAAATGGTTATGAAGAATTTGGATCTTTATTCTCCAGAAAAAGAAAGCTAAACATTGAGCAATAATCATTTAATCTTTGTCTATTACTTTTTAAATCTCATCTCAAAAAACAAAAGCAAAAACAACAAAACAATTAAAGGTATATTTTCCTGCCTTTTGCCTTTGTTACTTATAAAAATTATTTTGGAAAGGAATTATAATTTCTTATAGTTACAATACACACAGCTCTGAGCTTGTTTTGCTTTTGCCCAAAGACTGAGATTTGAGGACAGTGAGTTTTGTGGAACTGTAAAAAAATATATTTTGAGAGAAAACCGGTTAGCCCTTTAGAAGAATGTAAAGAAAGTGCTTTTCTGATCATAGTAAATCACACAGCGCAGCAGCATTAGAATAACAGCATGGAGATATATTTGGAAGAAAGGAAATGCTCCATGAAACCGTTAAATCAAGCCCTCTGCCTGCTTTTCCCCTCAGCTGGGCCTCAGGAAATATAAATCCCATCCTGGTAGGCTGCTATGCTTTTCCCCAGGGGCCATGAATCATTGAGTTCCAGGGTTTAGACGAAGAGCTGCTCTGGGAGGGTGGTAATCCTTGATTTTCCCCAACAGGAAATAGAAAACAAAGAAGAAAGTAGATCATGATTTTTGCCTATGAGCCTGGAACAATATAGTCCTCGGGTTTGAGTAGGGCCAATCACTCGCACAAACTTACTGGGTATTGCTGTGGTCATGCTATTTGTAAAACACTAGAGTGGAAAGGACAAAGAAATAGATTCCTGTTCTCAAGGCACTTAGAATCTGGAGGGAAAAACAAGCCATAGCCAGATTCTGGTCTCAGTGTAGTAAAGTGGAAAGGAGGCATGAAGTGTCCATCAAGTTCTAAATTAAGAAAAATTATTCCACTTTCAGAGAAGAGGGAGCTCAGGGAAGACTTCACTAGAAGCAGAAGCATTTAAGATGGAACTTGAAGGATAGTCTTTCAGATACTGATGGGGAGGAAGAGCACAAAGAAAAGTGTTCTGGGCTAAGGAATTGCATGGCATGTTGTAATTCTCTCTCTAGCCCTCTGAGCAACTGCCTGATGACTGACTTTAAGATTTTATTTTGTTTATCATAAACCTTTCTTCTCACTTAATCCTCAACTTCATAAATTGTATACTGGTTTCATTTTGTTCCGTTTTTTTCTACACTCCCAAATATTCTAACACTCTCTGCCTCCTTTATATGTGATATCATTATCTGCTTCCAGGAATCTTGCACTTGATATTCACTCACTAGGAATGCCTGTGTCCTTCCCCATATTCCTTCTCTCCTTCCCTTTCTTTTAGTCCATTTTACCCATTTTTCCTGTTCTCTGCTCAGTTTTCCTTGGCATATTCCTTGACTCTTAACACTCCAAACAAGATTAACTTTTGTCCCTTTCTTTGTCTTTATCAAAGTAGTTCACTTTCCTCTATGTTTGCCACTATTTCTTTATGTCTGATAGCCCTCAAAAGACTAGACTTCCCGTCTAACTGAAAATGAGCTACCTCACAATATGCTGTGCACTCTCTAAAGTTGATAAAGATGGATGGTGACTGGCAAGAAATGTGGGGGAGAATTCAGAGAATAGTAACTGGAGCTGAACTACATACACAAAAGAGATGGCTGAAAAGACAAATCTGACCTACACTGTGAAAGTAATATGAGAAGGCATTAAAGGGTTTGAGTAGTGGAAAACATTAGGACCAATGAGAATGGGAGAGACAAAGCTAGAAGATAAGTTAGGAGATAATGTTCTGGTGTCAAGGTTAGAACTGCAGTGGAAGAAACAGAATTAGAAAGATGTTAGACAAGCAGAATTGAAGAAATGTGCTGTAGAGACTCAAAAATAATTTAGAAATGACAGGTTGGGGCAGTGCTCAGCATAAAGACAGATAACAGAGGTCAAAGCGTTAATAGATGGTTGTAAAAAGAACATTATGGGTGGGGGAGTTTGAGAAATAAGTTTTGCTAGGATTTTGTAGAAATAAAGTTAGATAAACAATAAGCCCAGTTGTCAGGTCCAATATGGATAGTTATGCTAACCAAGGCCTTAGCTGTCATACATGAAAAGGACCAATTGACCAGCAAGCTATTGTGGATGGGGGATGTGAAGGTTTGGTTAGGCCCTGAAGTGAAATAAGGAGATGGCAGTGTGGTAGCAAAACCATTCACCTAGAGTTTTCCAGGCGAGGCAGGTAGCTCTGTGTAGTCTGATTTTTCCAGTTCAGCTTCAGTCAGGAGGAGGAGTAATGGAGTCACCAGCAGTACATAGAGTGCTCTAGTCTAAAGATCTAAGTGTGATCTAAAGATCTAAATAGTCTGTAGATCTAAATGTCCTCCTGAAGCCCCATGGCATCACAGGTGGAACTTTGGAAAGCTGACTGGACTATAAGTCAAATTTCTGTTAGGAGGTGGGGGGTGGTCAGAAGAAGTCACCATGGGGATGACCTGGGAGGGTATATCTCCCTTCTCATTTCCTCCCTTGACTCTCTGCATCTTGTCTGCATACCCTGAGCAGCTCTCCTCCATGGTGCCTCTGTTCCACGCTGCCCTGCCCTGGAGCCAACCAACTGTGGACTGAAACTCTACAAATTGTCAGCCAAAGTGAACCTCTGCTTCCATAAGTTGTGGAGTTTGGGTATTTTGTTCCAACAACAAGGAAAGTAATTAAGACAGAAAGTACATTCTTATCAACAATTCTGCTGGAATAATTCCATTGTCAGATACTAGAGTTTCAAGATGTACTTAAATGATGTTTCTGAGTGCAGAAAACATGCTTAAATGAGGAATCATATGGGAAATATTAATAGTAAGATTAATATAAAAAAGGTGATGGCAAAAAACTGAAATAATTCTATGTATCTCAAAATAGTCTGAATCTATTTCATCTCTCATTATAAAGATTCTAAAATTCAAAAGATATGTACAAAACATTCATTTAGAAGATATGATACTGTGTAATGAACAAAACACAACTACCAGCTAATGAGCTGTATGTCCTTAGACAAGCTCTTACCTATCTCTGGTCTTAAGACATCTATTCTTTCTATGTTGGGGGTTGAGTCCAGGATCTCAGTCATGTTAGGCAATTACTCTACCACTGAGCTACATCTCCAGCCGTGGTCCTACATTTTGTTATATACACAATAAGGGAGAAGAACTATGTTATTTCTAACAGCTTCTCTGATTCTGAGTGATCTATACAGTAACTGACCTAACATTTTTGCTGTGTACTACTTGGCTATTGCCCCCAGCACCATCTCCAGCGTACTAGACAAACATTCCATCACCATACACATCTTTTTATTTTGAGACAGGGTCTCACTTAATTGCTCAGATTGACCCTAAACTTGCAATCCTGTTGCACTTGCCTCTGGAACAGTGGGGCCTTTTTTATTTTCAAAAATTTATAAAATGACAGATATGAAGAAGTTCTGATGTACATTTCAGGTGATTTTGAGATAAGCCTTCAATATACAGTTGAGGTCATTCTTTACTTCCTTTCATATCATTATCCTTTCTATATTCCTCTGATTATTATACTTTCATACCTCTTTGTTGACATACAGCAAGTAGGGCGCTACTTCTGGGGACAGGGCTCTATACCTGCTTTTAATCTTGGCAGCCACCAGTTTAAGGCAGGGGGAGGCCTCCCTGCCATTAGCATGTTGAGCAGGAGCACTTCCAATGTTTGTTCTAGCTCAATGGTTCATCTCTCTGTGTTCCTACTGTTCTTATCTGCACCATATTTGTAACATCATTCTAATGAGATTTTTAAGAAAAACAAGCCTGTAAGACCATACATCAATGACTAAGTATGTAAATTGTGTTGTCTGTATTAAAGCAGTCCACTAATGCTGGGAAACAGAATATTCACTAAGACTTCAATGAGGAGTAGAAGGAATAGTCAGGGTCCTTAGGGGACCATTCAGGAATACTCAGCCTCCCCACTAATCTTAACAGAAACATTTAAAGCTATAGGTAGCTCAACTTTTCTGGCATATTGCAGAGTTCCTTTGCTTTTGCAGAATAATTTTACTTTTTGTACTTATGGGTGTTTCTTAAATCCAAAAAGTGAGTGACAGTGGAGTTTCATTGCTGCCAGGCACTTCTTTCTAAATTGACTTTTTCTTTTTGACTTTAGATCCATGTAGACAGTACAATGGCATATTTGGCACAGACAGGGGATCTTGGAATACCCCTGTTGGTGCACGCAAGATGGTGAATCCTTGGCGGATCTATGCAATTGTAGCTTGGCTTTTCATCAGAATGAGTTTATACAAAAACTGTCCTAATCACAGGGTGCTTTGTTGCCAGGCAGCACCATCTTACTTTTAATGTTTGAGTTCAGTAACTCTAAGCTAGATTATCTTTTGATTTTCTCCATATGGTTCTAAGTTCTTCTTACTAATCTATCTTATTAATTGTATTTTAAAATGGTATTAAAATTTTTTGTGTGTATTTTATTGGAGATTGAACCTCGAATCTTTTCACTCAGCTACAACCTGAGACCTTTTTAATTTTTGAAGTTTTAGAAGAGGTCTCACTAAGTCAATGATTTCCCCAGGCAGAGCTCAAACTTGCTGTCCTCCTTAGAGTGCTAGGATTACAAGTGTGTACCACCAGGCCTGGCAAAGGTTATGAAATTACTTTCAGAAACAGAATTCTTAAAGCATATGGCTAGGAAAATCTTAGAAGATAGTATTATCCCAAATGCCCCATTTTACAAATAAAGTAACCAAGTCTCACACAGGAAAACTACTTATCAACATCACATAGTATGTTGGTAACATATATGTATCCTTGAATATGTGTTACATTCTACCCCAGAAATATCCCTCATGGCACTAAGTTACTTACCAAGTGGATATAAATTATAAATAAAAATAGCAATTAATAAAATGGCTGTCAGTATTTGATTTTACTGGAAAAAGATCATCACAGACAAAGCTGTCCTTGCTTATCTCAAGATGGAAAATGTAAAAGTAGAGGGGAAGACCCGATCCACCCTGGAAGGAGGCCTTGGTCTTCTAGCTTCTGGAGTCTAGAACTCGGTGTGACTCCCCTGAGGCATGCCAGTCCAAGTACCATCACCTTTCTCCACTGATATCTCACACACACACACACACACACACACACACACACACACTTAAACAACCTACCTCCCTTCCTCTACTGGCTATAAGAATACAAAGTACAAACAACTGCTAGAAGGCTGGGACTGTCACATGAGTGTGGACAGAATGTGAATTTCTTCCATATTTATTAAATGTATATTTTATATGTTGAAGCAGACAGAAGTGTGGAACACATGCTCTACTCTCAAAGCACATACGGTACAGACTTGCAGAAACAAGAGTGTAGTTGGAAAAATAGATACTTCTCTTTGGAATGAGTTTTGATATTGGTTCCAATACTTATTTTTGTATTTTGATTTCAAATTATCCTACTGACATTGTCAATCCTCAGGGTAGGTCTTCCAGATAATGGTACAACTTTGGTTTCTTTCATCACGGAAAAATACCTTAGGTAAGATGCTCATGTCTAGAGAAAATTGAATACATCTCCGATAACTCCATGAAGACAAGTACAGTTTTCTACTTGACTCTGGATTTTCTCTAAGTACTCAGCTGCCAAACCCAATGGTGAGACCATTTCGGATCCTACCTTACTCTCATTGTACTCCTTTTGCACATAAGCTTGTGGAGGAGCCCCATAGTCACTCTCCCGTTGATAGGCTGGTGGATGCATGGACCTTTTCATAACTGGGAGGTCTGTTGCTGCCAAAGGTTAGAGGATGCAGGTATCTTGCACTAGTAAACTCCACTGGGTATCTCTTTACTTTTCTGGGTACTTATATGTAAATGGAAATACTTTACGATGAGTTTCACAGTTCAAAAAATACTTTCACAATGCCATAGATTTTTTTTTTTTTTTTTTTTTTTTTAGGTTTTTTGAGACAGGGTCTTGCTTTGTGGTTCAGGCTGGCCCTGAGCTCAGCCTCAAACTCACATCACAATCCTCCTGCCTCTGCCTCCCAAGTGCTGGGATTACAGGCATGAGCCACCACGCCCGGCACTGTGGTATGTGGTACTGGTTGCTGCTGGGTGTGGGTCTCCACACCCAGTATTGTTATGTGGTTACCGGGGAATCAAACCTGGGCCCTTGCACTTGCAAGACAGGCGCCGGAACCACTGAGCTAACTCCCCGGCCCACAATGCCATAGATTTTTATTCAACATAAGAAAGGAAAATTTCAATGCCTCTACAACAGCGCCCAGGAACCCAGTGATATATTTATATGTCCATGTCACTCTCGACCCCATTGGAAGCACTTTTCTCATATAACTTTAATTTTCTACCTAGGATCTATTTAGAAAGAAGGGAAAGGGTAGGAGTACAGGGTAGGCATATTAGGAAATAAAAGGGGTTGGAACCAGGAAGAGATGTGCTGTCATTCTAGTTAGAACTGTCCAGTAGAGTAGCAATCATCTCTCATTATCTATCTATTCCAAGCCTCCAGAGTTCATCATTGTCACTCATATCCAAGGCAGAAAAAATTCTATTGAACACTAAGTCTGAAATAGCTCCCTGAGGTATCTTTGCTAATATTCAGCTCAAGCCAATCTTGGCTAATTCCCAAAGCCATACACATGGCATTTTGGGGGCTCTGTACTCATTAATGTCTGCAGAGAAAACATCCATTGTGTGTGTAGTTCCAAAGGCCACATGCACTGAAAAGCAACAGTTGGTTCTGCAGGATCCTCCCCGCTTCTAACTGCCAAGTCTATAGCAGGGAGGAATGTCTAGTGACAAGGCTTCTGGATGTTGACCTACTGATGAGCAAAACAAGCATTCTTCTTTCCTAGTGATCTTGGTTGTCTTAGCTTCTTTGAGTATTTTCTTATCCTTGATAGGACCAATTGTTAAAGCAACAGTTTTCTGTAACTCTAGCATTTATATACCTTTTGTGTGCCAATATCTTTTGTGAGCTCATTTATAACATATAAATTGAATACTCCAATACAATAACCACTAGTCAGGTGTAGCTATTTAATTTTTTTTTTTTTTTAGAGATAGGGGCTCACTCTGTAATTCAGCCTGGCCCTGAACTTACTATGTAACCCTGGGTAGCCTCCAACTCACAGAAATCCTCCTGTCTCTGCCTCCCTAGTGCTGGGATTACAGCTGTGAGCCAACTCACACAGCTAAGTGTAACTATTTAAATTGGAATATAAATGAATTAAATAAAAACTCAGTCATACAAGTCATTTTCAAGTGATTCATAGTCATATGTGGCTAGTGGTTACCATACTGGATAGAGCAGACACAGAACAGTTGCATTATCACAAGAAGTTCTACTAGACAACTCTATTCCCCATCTATCTTGTCAACCTCTTTGTTTGTACACGCTGTCTAGGGTTTTATTTATTTTATTTGTCCCAGACGAAGAAGGTTGTTACCATATTCTTTAACTCACCAATGATCCCAGCTAAGCTTCTTTACTGCTATTATTCATTTTTCTTATTTCTATACTTTTTTGTAAGTAATCATTTAGTGTGAAAAATGTATATATTTCTATGTGTTAATTTAAAAGTGCATTGTTGTGTATATAAGTAAAGTTTATGTGTAAATGATATTGTGTTATAATGTTCTTTTAATATTCATTACAAAATATATTTTAAAGATTCATTCATATCTTTATATGCATATCTAATTTGTTGTTTTTATCTGTAGCATTTTACTGTATGGTACAAAACTAATGCATTTTACCACTTACTTTTGTTATGATAGACAGCTAACATGTTGGCCTGCTGGGCCTAAAATTTTATAGAACTCATCACAGAAGTCCCTGGCTTCCCAGAAAATTTTCCAAAAAAATCCTACCTGAAAGTATTTGTTATGTGGGTGTGTGTCCCTACTCCCTGGAATGTAGACCCTAGTTCTGGCTTTCAGTATTCTTACTCACTAGTGTTACTCTTTATTGTTGATCATTTGCCATCTGTGACATGGTTCAGTTCAGCATGTGGTTCTTTTTCTTAGTTTTAGTTTCAAACAATGGATTTTCTCTTGGTCTTGGGCTTTGATTTCTTGGACTCAGATTATTACCTCATGAAATCTCTTCTGCCTTGTGCTTATTATAGACTCTTCCTACATCTTGTTTTCTTTTGCCGTGTTATGAGTGTGATAGGCAGCTTCCTGGCTAAAGATTTTTCTGAGCAGTACTGGGAAGCTAAAGGATACAGGGTTTCTACATGGACAACCAGAAATTTCTAGGGCCTAATGGGAGGCCTCATGGTCTCTGTTAGCCTGACACATCAGGGAAACAACCTTTTAATCCAGTGTAGTGTATTTCATTTGTTTTATTTATTTCTCCAGCTCAATGATGTTATAAAAAAAATCCCTAGAGAGATCTATGATTTCAAAAACATCTTGATCTTCGTTCAACTGCTGGGGAAAGCTACAACAAGCACTTTGTGTGCCAAAAGTTGGACTAGTTAACTTCATGCCAAATTAAAATGTTTATCTCCTAGGGGAGAGGAGGATGGATGAGAAGGAGGAACTGAGGATATGTGTCTTAATTAAAATCACTTGACAGTATTAATGATGTAACACTAAAAATGTAATTTACAGTTATATCAAGAAGAAACTGAACAAGAACATGAGATGTCATTAAAGCAGCAGAAAGGGAATGGATGTATGTCCCGGTCAACTTTGATAAGCAGCACAGACAAATTGGAATTCATGAGCTGCACCCCCCCCCCCAAAAAAAAAAGAAAAGAAAAGAAACTGGAATTCATGGAGAGGCAAAAGTCCAGAGCAAGAAGACTCAACACTGATGTTGCACTAAAGGGAGAAAACTCAAGAATTGGGCTTTTTTTCTTCAAATATATTTATCACATAAGAGTGAAACTAAACTTATTTAGTTACACCACAATGGGAAGTAACTTACAATTGGAAATTACTATATGCACGAATAAAAATCCAATATATGCACATTTAATATATGCAAAAATTTAATATATGAATTAACAAAATATATGCATCAACAAGTTTTTTAATGAGAAAATGGGTCCTAGGGGAGGAGTGTATGGGAAAATAGGAGCTCTCTTTCATCGGAAGTATTCAACGAGAAGCTTGGCAACAGTTTGGTAATACTAAAGAACAGATTTAAGCATTTCATGGACAGGCTGGATTAGATGATTTTAACTGTTTGTAACAGCAAGAGAATAGCTGGACCAGTCTAAAACCAATTCAATGAGCTTTTAAAAAGACAGAAAAATAACTCAAGCTAAGAAAATTAAGTCCTACTCAAGCTACTGAGCCATGTGTATGAGAAAAAGAGTAACAGGAGACATTTCCACACTCTGACACTAAGTACAGCCTTGGATATGGGCCTATAGCAACAAGAAACAAGGCCTTCCCATGAACTCTTGCTGTATCTGGGGCACATTTTTATAAAAGACAGATTCTGTCAAAAAAAAAAAAAAAAAGGATTTGGGCTCTGGATGAATGCTGTAGGTTCAAAAAAGAAAATCTCAAAGACAATCTAAATAGTATTTTTTTTCCTTGGTCAAAGTCCTGACAGTTTTTCCAAGGCAGTTAACACACAAGTAAATTGGCTTAGGTAGGTGAAAGTTCTTGCCTCTGGCACCCTGACCCCGTATCTCCCCATGAAAAAAAGGGTGTTTTCTCTACGAAAGTTCTGCCACATTTCTTTAGAGTTCTGGGCAGAGTTTAAAGCTAGATGAAATGACACTTCACTTGGCTGGATTTTATTGCCTGCAATACTCTTCAATTTCCTTTCCAGCCCTGACCCGATTACAATCAAGGTTTGCAAATGGCAAACAACATGCAGTGAACCTGCCACAGTGCCAATTCACTGCAAATATACCCTGCAAATGAAAATGGAAATCAAATGCCAACACTATGAAAACAAAGAGAAAATCTCCTCAGAAATCATGAAGAGACAAATGTGGAGAAGGAAAGAAAGAAAGAAAGAAAGAAAGAAAGAAAGAAAGAAAGAAAGAAAGAAAGAAAATCTGCTCTTAACCTTAGCAATCCAGGCCAGCATTGTAATATAACATTGTATCAACTCCTCCATTCTGCATACTGTACCAACTATCCAGTAAATCATGACTTCACAATCTCCAACTCTTGAACCTATATGTTGACAGGGCAGAGGTTTGAGCCTGAGGAACGGTTCCAACACAAAGGTGGTGGTGATGGTAGATAACACTAGGACTGCTTGGTTTGAAATCCTTTATTTCATATCCCTATAAGTCTGGGCAGTGGAATCATAGATCGCAGTTCAACTTGAACATTATAGTACAAATGTAAGTATCTGTTATTCATATATATTCCTTGAGTGCTTAGTATATATTGTAGTAAGTATCAATTTAGTTTATTTTTCTCCTTTCATAACTATATTTCAGTTCCAAAGACAGTGGTACATGCTATAATAATAGTGATAAATAATAACTAAGACTTAAGTAGTGTTGATTTCTTTTGAAGATAAGTAGAAATGGAAGTATAAAACACAAATATTGGACTGAGGATTTAGCTCAGTGATTCTGGAGCCTGCCTTGCAAGTGCAAGGGCCTAGGGTTCAATCCCCGGTAACCACATACAACAATGTAGGACGTGGAGACTCACCCCAGCAGCACCCAGTACCACATACCACAGTGCCGGGCATGGTGGCTCACGCCTGTAATCCCAGCGCTCAGGAGGCAGAGGCAGGAGGATTACTGTGATGTGAGTTTGAGGCTGAGCTCAGGGCCAGCCTGAACCACAGAGCGAGACCCTGTATTAAAAAAAAAAAAAAAAAGAAAGAAAGAAAGAAAGAAAAAAAAAAACCCAAATAGTATTGAATAAAGTCAGTAGGTTGTCTTCTGTTCTGTTCTCACCTCTGCCACTTAGTAGCTATGGAGTGCTGGGAAAATCATTTAAATTCTCCATTTTCTAGTTTTCTATCAAATAAAAGTCACCTCAGAGTTATTATGAGAAATTACACATAATATATTTATAATATTAAAATATTATAAATGCAGTACAGCACCTGGATCACAAATGGTCTCAAATGTTATAGTTCTTAACTTTGCTCTCTCTACTACCAGAGCACCACTTAAAAAATTCCTGACATAACACTTACGTTGAAAGGTGACCTCTCCAGAAGATTGTGGTTGTTTAGAGTATGTGTGAGGGGGAAACAGAAACCAGTGTTCAAAGAAACTAAGCAAGGAATGTGTATATAGCTCACAGGCAGAGTCCTTGACTAGCACGTGTAAGGGCATAGCTTAATTTTTTAGTACTGAAAAAAAAAAAAAAAAAGCAACGGTAGTAGTGGAAAACTATCCAAACCCAAATGTGTCAATGTGATCATTCCTTAATCTTTTCTGTCAATCTCTAAGACATTTTGTAGTGCCACGATCAGTGGAAATGGGAAAGTTCCTACAGCTTATTTAGAGTCTGGAAAGTATTTGCCAGGCGTTGTGTGAATCTGTGTGTACACACGTGTGTGTGCTGGACCATGAAAGGACACGGTTGATGATCAACGGCAAACTTTTGCCGTCTCTCACACAGTTGAGCTCCCTTATGAACCCGCTCCATACCTGCAGCTTGGATGGCTTCCTGTAACCACAGTACCACCGGACTTCTTATTCTTGTCTTCTAATCCTGCCCTTCCACATGTATCCTGGAGACTATACCTGTCTTTCCCCTACATCTTGATAACCTCATGTTATCAAACCTCAGAGCTCAAGGCAGAATACAGATTCCACATGAGCTTTTCAGTTGGATACAGAGTAGAGAAAGTAGAGAGAAGAACTGATTTCTGCCTCAGAAAGCTGCTTACAGAAGGCTCTGCTGCCTTGTCCCTCTAGCTCCTCCTTAAGGAAAGAACAAAAAAAGCACTCAATTTCTGTGAACTGCTCTGTTTAGCATCTTTTACGCAATGACAGTTTTTATCTTGTTGTTATCCCACCCAGCTATGTAAGGAGAAATTGAGCTTTGATGTGGTATCTCTAGAGTCATCTGTTCCTTGGACATGAAGGAAATGGGACTTTCTAAAAGAAAAAGAAAGATGTTAGTCATTAAAGCTTTCACTCCAAAGTTCTTAAAATTTGAAATAAAAATCTGGTATCCACTGCCCCCATCTCTTTCAAATGCTTAGGCAGATTCTTATTTGGACTTTTAAAAGATAGCTATTTATTGGGAGGTAGCTGGGGTATGTGTGTAGGGGGAGAAATCAAGCTACACTTTCACTTTTAGCTAGAAAAAAAAAAAACCCAGATGGTGATGAAATCCCAGTAGGAAGCATAGATTAAGGCTTGTACTTTCTAAATCTGTTACTCAAATAAACACAGCTGCTAAAGATGAAGCATTGCTTACATGTAAGTCTATAATAATTCTGCCATTAGCATTCAGATAGGATGGGGCAAGCCCTCCCATTCTTAAGATATGTACTCAGAATTGGGGGTGGATTCTATACTGATTAGTCCATAAATTCACCTGGTTACATTTTATGTTCACAGGATAAAGGGGCAGGATTAACATTTATTGAGTGGTGCCCTACTCAGCATTTAAAATATATTTACTACTTTAATTCAAACAATAGTCTTATGAAATAATTATTATTATCTCCTTTAACAGATCAGGAAATGAATTCAGAAAAAGTGACTCATTCAGGTCCACTTAGTCAGCAGGAAGGGAATCAGGTTTCACATTCAACATTGAGTTGCTCTCATGCTCCTGGCTCCGCCATTCATCACAGGCTTCTCAGATGCTTTGGCTGAGAGGCACAGTCAAGTATTTGGTGAGGTCCTAGGAGGGGATTAAGTCATTCCAGGGCTCAAAACATACCTTCAACTCATTAATGTGCTGCTTTAAATAATCAAGTTAAACTCCATATATAATACATCCCTTGAGGGGAAAGAAATCAGAAGTGGATAAAAAAGGTCTCAATAGCTTTTCAGATTGAAGAATATCTGAAGTCAAGAGTTAGCTTTTATTAGAAATGTTTTTGTCAAGTGAAACTTAGCAAAGAATATAATATTGCCTTCTTCAATAATATACTTTTGTTTAGCTAAGGAAGTCATATTTATTACTTTCCATCTAGATAAAGTTAAGGAATTAATATATGAATATGGTAGCAGGACTATAGAGGGCTTAATAATTTAATAGAATTATTGCATCCATATGTTACTTAACAATGACCAAACTGTGATTTGGGGAAAAATTTTTAATTTTACAAATGTCAAAACTAGGGAACATGATGGTAATAATATAAAATTATTTCTAAGGGCTAGGTGAGGCCTAGAGGCTATGAATAGTATTGACTCTTCAAAACATGTTTAGCAGGTGAGGGACATGATCCAAGTGGCGTTTAAGAAAGATGAGTCAACACACTGGATTAGTCAACTCTTCTGGTAGGTCACAAGAGTCAGGACACCATACAAGAGAAATGCTGGCCTAGGAATCAGGGGCTCTGGGTTCAGGATATGGCTTTATAATCATGATAGTGTGTGACTATAAACCAAAGGTGAAGATCCCTGCCTTCCCTACTTAACAGGATTGGAAGGCTTTGATGAAAGAAATAATAGAGGTAAAAGTGGTTAATAGTTCATCAGCTTCCTTGAAAAAATATCAGACTTTAGGTGACTAGAGGACTTATAGTCAGCTTTTAATAAATATTGTGTGGGCCATCAATTCTGTTGCTGCTTATAATACATAAGCACATTGTTGTATTAATCTGAAACATTCTCAGTGAAAAGTAAGTCAGTAGCTTATCATATGACACACTCCGTAGATCCTGGATACTTTTAGGTACCAGTTCTTGGATGAGCTGAGAGTAAGATGAATGTGATGGCATTGCTGACCTGACTCTTTCTCACTATACCACCAATTTCCTCTGAACTCTAGGGACCTGTAGAGTCCAAAAGAAGCAGCCTCATTTAAAGGTCAGTATAGCAGTTAGAAGGCAGGAATACAGGGGTGTTAGTCATAGGCCAAAACAGTGTAGCAAAATGTTTCTTAACATCAGTCATTATAGGGTGAAAAAGAAAGAAAAAGAAAATCTGTATACTCATATTTTGATCTTTTTACAGTGCTAGATACAGTTTAATTAGCTTTCCTTACATACCTCACTAGATACCTAGAGCAAATCCAGCCACTATTAGGCCAGCCTAGACTACAGACAGGTAGCATCATTTTAACAACTCTTAAAAGATTTGAGGAAGTGGGGCCGGGGAGTTAGCTCAGTGATTCCGTCGCCTGTCTTGCAGGCGCAAGGGCCCGGGTTCGATTCCCCGGTAACCACATAACAATACTGGGTGTGGAGACCCACATCCAGCAGCAACCAGTACCACATACCACAGTGCCGGGCGTGGTGGCTCACGCCTATAATCCCAGCACTCGGGAGGCAGAGGCAGGAGGATTGTGATGTGAGTTTGAGGCTGAGCTCAGGGCCAGCCTGAACCACAAAAGCAAGACCCTGTCTCAAAAAACCTAAAAAAAAAAAAAAGATTTGAGGAAGGTAGAAAGGAGACTGCCATTATGACCCAAGTTGATTTTATTCCATCTTTTTTGCTGCATTCTTCATAGATTCTTCCCCATTTTTCTGCAACTATTTTCCAATCATCTTGTCTTGACCAGTTCTGTGCTTTCTGCTCACAAAATCTTTGAACACTTTCTCTTTCAGATAGGGGTCTTCCATGTCTGCCCTACCCCTCAATATGTCTGAATTAGTAGAGTTTTTTTTTTTTTTTCCCCAACATGCTGGGTTTTAAAAGTTGAAAGCCAGGACTATAAAGGCAGAGCCATAATGTGATCCAGTAAAGATAAAGAGCCTTTACTAAGACTGTCTAATAAAAGGCTATTTGTCATTTGCAACCACATCACAGAATCAGTTTGTCATTTTGCTAATGGCTTGCTCACTACTGAGCTTGTTCTGCCAGAGCAGCAGTCTTACATCCTCGGAATATGAAGAAATGAGACTAAGGAGCTGGATTTTTTTCTAGTCAGTGGTTATGAAGAAAGGAAAACTTTTCAGCAGGGCTAACACAACAGAGTTTGCTGTTAACTTCTGATGACTACAATCTGGGTATAATAGCTCAAGCCTACCATCTGCTGACACTAACTGAAATCTTTAAAACCCACCAAACAGTTGTCACCAAGAAGCTATGGAGTGACAAGGCCATATAGTGATTTGATTCCATTTCAGTGGAGTGGCTAAGGCAGACTGAACCTCCTAAATTACTGTGAAGATGATCTCCAAACTCTTGATTGTTCTTACTAAATATTATAAATGGAATGTGCTCATCTGTCTGGTATGCATAAATAGGTTACATGGAAAGTGTTGGAAAGTGAGTGGCAAGAAATAGCTCTTGCTGCCAGCGCTTCTCATATATTATCTTTTATTTTTCCTTGAGCTCTTTCAGTGAAGCTACGCTATAGTCAAGGTCCATGGGGAATGTAGATCTTGAAACAGTTAAGTTAGATCATGTCACCCTTAGGAGCACGATCATTTTATTCCTAGAGGGTAGGGTTGCTTCATATTACATAGGAATGTCAATTTTTAGGATTACAAATTCAGTCTTTCCCCAAGACAAGTTATACACTCAACTTACCTATGACCCCCTCCTACAACATAACTTCACCACAACTTCAGACTGTCAAATAAACTGAAACCCAGTCTGCTATGCCAGCAGTTGGTGATGGAATTGGCTTGATTTCTACACATTAGCAGCTATATTAAGAGCAAGCTGAGAAAATATTTGCTTCCTTTAGATGAATAAAATTTTGAGTTTTAACACTAAGCTAACTGGTCTTTTCATTGTGTCTAATGATACCGGCATTAACATTTAGTAAATATCTAATGTTGGCTAAGGTTTATTTTGATTTTCATTTGACACTTAGGAAAGGCTTATGAAGTACTTAGAGAAAGGCTCTTAGGGAGTTTAAGGTATCTGATATTTTAAGAAAAGGAGAAGGGGCGTGTGTGTGTGTGTGTGTGTGTGTGTGTGTGTGTGTGTGTGTGTGTGTATGTGTAAGTGAATTGTACTTCCCTTGGTAACTAAGAGCAAATTGCTATTTCAGTATTTTTTTCTAGTTTTCCATGTAATTTGCCATTTATTTACACTTTTTCTGTTATGGTGTTTTGCTCACTTTGTCTTTGGCGCTTCCTTAGTTTCTTTGCAGAGACAACAGAAGCCTTCATTTTAATCCAGTCACACTAACATAGATGCCGAGTCTGCTAGCTCTGGGAAACCTGGAGAAGAAAGACACTTGTACATAGTCACTGCCGTAAATGAGTCAGATAGAGAAGCCATTGCTGGTTCAACTCTGGGAACTCACTACATTCTAAGTCTATAAACTAATTATTTAATAATAATAATAATAATAATAATAATAATATTTTGCAACAGGTAAACATGTTTTCACTAAAACCAGCTGTAATGCCAGACTTCTGACTGATAAGGCATAATCTGACTTTTTTTTTTGCCAAATATTATTTTCAGTATTCCCTCTCTATGCCCCTCAATCAAGTCACCCCACAATGACATTTAACAAACAAGGCGTTTTTTGTAATCAGTGCTTATCTCTATTTTATTTTACCCTGTAGGTTGCTTCTTAACATACTATTTTCTCATCAACACCCTGGCTCAAGAACATCCAGTGGGTCACCATTACCTGCCAAATCAAATAGTTTTCTCTATCAGATCCAATGACTTGTGTTATCTCTCCCCATCACACATAGGCGTTCTTACTTGGCACCATGCACAGCATCAGACATGCTCCTTCTATCTCAGAGAGACTTCAGCCCTTCCTGTTTTAACACAGGCAAAAATTTCCCTGTCTTACCTCTCAGCTTCTCCAAATATGGCCCAGCCCAAATGATATCCACCTTTTCTGATGCCTTTTGCTTCACACCATTTAACACTTGATGTTATATCTTTTATATTATTTATTCCTTTAACAAAACCTTGTATTCTATGTTCCTGAATCCACAGAGAATATGAGCTCCTAGATAGTAGGCTTTTAGGATTTTGTGTTTACTGCCATGCCACGCTCCCAAGCACAGAACTAGGTATTAGCAAAGAATCTTCATATGTTTGCTGTTCAGTTCCCTAATAATATTTCTTCTGGGGAGCCTGAAACATAGATTTATAATTGAAACTAGCTAGTGGAATGTAAATTTAGTTTCATCTAAGTCGGTTACATTTTACTAATCGCCTTTAACATAATTCCTCCATCAGAGCCAGTCTGCTTTAATTACTGGACATTCTTTTAGGAATTTCACAAAAATGCCAAAGGAAAAGAAATCTAACTCTGTTCAAGTGATGTAATTGCTATTGTCCTTTGTATCTAACACAGATAAGTGTTGGCTGTTTTCTTTCCTAATGTCAACTCTAATCAATGTTCAAGTGAACAGAATCTCAGCAGCCCTGGGTTTATAAATAGGTCTCCCGCAATATATCACATGGTCTAACGGAAAGCATGGTTCACAGATGTGAAAACAATTTATGCCTTTTGACATCTCTTGACAAAACCTATATTTTCATAGCACTTTATAGGTTATAAAACATTTCACATCTGTTTTCAATTTAATCTGTAGGACAAAACTAGGAAGCAGGCATGGTATCTTTTTCATGCAATGTGTAACAAACTCAGGGTCAGAGAAAATAAGAAACCTGCCAATGCTGTAAGACTAAGGAATGGCAGAACAGCCATCCCAGGCATGAGGGAGAAAGAGGGCCTTCTTCTGATGTGAGCCCTGGCCTTGGGGCTCAGCCTCTAGAACTGTAGAAAAATTATTTCTTTAGTAATGAAAAGACATCCAAGGGTGTAAAGAAGTTGGGCAGAAAAGGAAGGACACAGCACAGTGGGGGCCATGGAGACGAAGTGAACATCAATTCTGTTACTGTGAGTGACAAGCCTTACTGAACAAATGTGTGAGAAATAAACATGTATACAAATAAAAGCCAGGAAGCTGGTAGTTAAAAGAAAACTAAGCCCAAAATAACTTCTTCAGACCAATTCTCTTTCAGTTATTCCACACTGCCTGTCAGAATTGTGCCGTAAGGACCCCACTCCCACTTAGCATCTTCCCTCTTTAGCTTTCAGAGTTAGACTTTTGGAACAGTTAGAAATTCAACTTCAGTAAAATTTCACTGCTCTCCAGAAAAAGAATAGGATAATACTATTTAGAAAAGAACACGGAGGGAGAATTGAGTTGAGGTTAATAGTGTGAACAGATGGAAGCAAGAGGTTTTTTGTGTTTTTGCCCCTTGTCAAATAGGTGATTGATATCAGACATTAAATTATACAAAATATGGCACTGGAAAAGCAACAGACCCAAGGATCAGTGCAGTAGATTAGAAGATCCAGAAACAACTCCAGACACACTAAGCTACCTCATCTTTGACAAAGGAGCCAAATACCCTCAGTGGAGGAAGGATAGCCTCTTTAACAAATGGTGCTGGAAAAACTGGGCTTTAACCTGCCAAAGACTAAAGCTAGACCTATCTATTTCACTGTGTACTAAATTAAAATCAAAGTGGACTAGAGACCTAAATATTAAAGCAGAAACACTAAACCTGCTGAAAAAAAAAGTCTAGATAAAACTCCTGAAGACATTGGCTTAAGGAAAGACTTCTTGAACAAAACCTCTATAGCATGAGAACTGGCAGGAAGAAATCAACAAATGGGAGCTCATTCTATTAAAAAGCTTCTGCACAGCAGAGGAAACCTCCAACAGAGTGAAAAGGCAGCCAACAATACGGGAAAGGATCTTTTACCAACTGTTTCTCAGGCAAAGGGCTACTATCTAGAATATAGAAAAAGCTTTTTAAAAAATGAAATTTAAAGACCCAGTTAAAAAATGGGCATCTGAAATGAACAGATGCTTTTCAGAGGAAGAAGGAAGAGCAGCTAAGAAGTATATGAAGAAATGCTCAACATCATTGATCATTCAAGAGATGCAGATGAAAACAACCCTGAGATTTCATCTCATTCCACAAAGAATGGCTGCTATTTCAGAATCAGCCAACGGCAAATGTTGGCGAGGCTGTGGAGAAGAAGGAACTCTTTTCCACCTTTGGTGGGAGTGTAGACTTGTACAACCTCTCTGGAGATCAGTGTAGAGATTCCTCAAAAAACTAGGATGAGAAGTCCCATTTGATCCTGCTATATACTATGCTAGGTATATGCACAAAAGAATTAAAAGATTCATATCACAGCAACATATGTGTATCTATGTTTATAGCAGCTCAGTTTGTGATAGCTAAATCTTGGAAACAACCCAAATGTCCATCAGCTGGACACTGGATAAAAAAGATGTAGTTCTTTTACAGAATGGAATATTATTCTGCCATAAAAAATGATAAAATTGAGTCATTTATACTCAGAAGGATGTACCTTCAGGATATCCTCATAAGTGAAATAAATAGGTCACAAATGTGTAAATATCCTATCTTTTCTCTGGTATGAGAAAATGAAGATGTAAATGAGCCCTAGAATATATGGTAGATATTGAGAGATAGAAAATATTAAAAGGGAAATGGGGTGTAAGGGTAAAAAATGAGGGGAAAAATAATGAGATGATAATAAAAAAGAAACAAAGCATATATATATATATATATATATATATATATATATATACATACATACATACAGGGATTAAGGGTGTTAGGGTGGGTAAGGGAATGGGAAAAAATGAGAATTAAGTTGTGTCATATACAGCTACAAATTCTCATTGTTTAGTGCCATCATGATGTGTATATATAACGTACCAATAAAGATTTGAATTTAAAAAATTATATGAAGTATGTTTGAGTTAAGATCAGAGAAATGTAGGGGAGCAAAGTGAGGGAGGATAAAAGAAGGAAGCTCCACGTTTTGTGTACAGAAGCTCTGTACTAAGATTTATTTTCTTACCAGGGTGTAATATAGCTCAGTTCATGGGAACCAATAGTTTTTCCACACATGCTACTTTTAAGGACAAGACAGGGACTGAATAAGGTGAAAACTGGATAAATCTTCACAATACAGGGAAGCAAGCAGAGGACACAGATATCTGAAGGCCTGTAAACAATAACCTAAGGGCCTTAAACCGAATGGGGACTGAACAGCGATGCTTCCAGAGGATAAATCTAAAGGTTAAAATCAAATCGATGGGAGCAGGAGGCTGTGGCTTACGTGGGAAAGTCTCACAACTCACTGTCATGGTGATGAGTACCTCTGCCTAGCTGAGGGAAGCTGCCAGCTCCCAGAGCCCCATCTCCTGGCACTCTGAACCAGAGAAATGGAAAGTAAATCTAGCTTCTCAGAAAGAGCATGAGTCCTCAACCTCCTCCCAACTCAGGTTTGGAAATTTGATGACCAACATTTTATGTTACTGAGCAAGATAGAATTTTTTAAATATAAAATGTACTTCATATTTAGAGGTGATGAAGCCAGGGGGAAAGAGGTTCAGAGGCATGCATCCCAATCATTATTTCTAACAAGCTCTGATCTACTGCAGACCAGGGAGCACCAAGTCTGCCCTTCTATACCCCTTTCCCCCTTATAAAATCTCTGCATAGGTTCTTAATTACTCCCATATCTAATCTCAAAATTTTTTCAGGGCGTTGAAATATTGCCCAGTGTTTGCTACCCTGAGTTTTAAGATAGGCTCTATTACTGCTGATATGCTTTGGCTATAAATCCATCTGGAACCTCCCTTCCCACTTTATCTAGTGAAATAATATTCACCTATCAAGCTCTACCTCCTCCTTCAAGCCTTTCTTGACTATTGGAGACTTACCTGTTCTCTTTCCTTTAAAGCAGGAGGTTTGTTATGGACAGGATAAGGGAGCCTCTGCAGTACAGAATTTGAAAGAGGGGTATAGGACTAGGAGAAAATTTGAATTCAAGTTTCAAGGCTACTATTAATTAGAGTCAATGAGTAACAGTGTTGTCCAAACTTTGAGCATCTGTTTATTTTCTACTGTTTCTTTTCAATTATTATTTGTCTATGTTGGTTGTTGATGAGTCCTATGCAGATGTTTATATTAAGGGTTTCAGAGTCTAATAAATGAAATATTTATATAAATAAATGAGTTAGAAAACAGAAACTGTGAGTAAATTCTGGACAGTATCATAGTCAGCTCCTCAAGAAGTCAGTAGAAGTTAAAAATTAATCTCTCTTTTAAAAATAGCATTTGGCTTTGAAGCACAAAAAACAAGTATTGTAAGGACACACTGAGATATGGAAAAATTTTTTAAAGGTTAAAATGTAGTACAAATGCGCGCAGTAGTATGTTAACTGTGGTGAAGTGTGGGAGCAGCTATCCTAAGGAAAGATAAGGTGGGTCTGGGAGTAATTCAGTAGTTCGATTCCCTGGGAAGAGTCTGCCAGATACCTTACTTCAAAAGGCACAATGAAGTTGGGCCTGGTGGCACAGGCCTATCATCCCAGCACTCTAGGAGGCTGAAGCAAGAGGATCTTAAGTTTGAAGTCAGCTTGAATAATTCAGTGATTGAGCAAAACCCTGTCTTATAATAAAAAGTAGATAAAGGCTGAAGATGTAGCTCAGTACAAAGATTCTTGCTTCAATCCCCAGTACCACAAAACCAAACAAAAAACAATGAATTCCTTTAATAATGAGGCTTCCACCTAATTGCTGTTCATTTCTGCGGGCACACCAAAAACTCTACACTGTCTTGTATTTGGGAACTTTCTAGGGCCATCTGTAGCCTCAGGTTGGGCTCAGTAAGGTCTGGCAGCAGACAGCCAATTGGAGAAGAACTAGCAACATAGTTGCAAATCATATCTTTTCTCTGGTATGAGAAAATGAAGTTGTGAATGACTTATGTATAGTTGATATTGTGAAACAGAAAATATTTAAAAGGAAAGAGGGTGTAGAGGTAAATAATGAGGGGAAGAAGAATGTGACAGTAATAAAGAGAAAAGGAAACAGATTATGTATATGGGGGTGGGAGGTTGCAGGGTTGGGGAAAAAGGGAAAAAATGAGAATCAAGTTGTGTCATATTCTGGTACAAACCCTCAATGTTGAATGTGATGATGATGTGTATTCATAATATACTAATAAAGATTTAAATTTTTTTAAAAAGGGTAAAAGAATATTCTGGCAAGACAAATAAGCCTGCTGTAGCTAATATGTAAAATAAAGATAACTGCTTCAGGTCCTGCTTTTGCACTGGGAGAGTATTAGGGCAGCCTGTGTAAGGCAGAAGAGGAGGCTAATGGTGCTAAGCATTCTTAGCATCTACTTCCCTACCAAAGCCCCGTCCGGACGCTTATCTCTGTCTGTAAGATAAGTCCTCCTGGGCTATTACCGATTTATTGTTTGCCATTACCACCTGAGTTCAGAGAGCGCAGGCTATCCTTTAATATTTTAATTTGTTTGGGGTAAGAGGAGATGTACCACCGTGTTCCCTTCCACAGAAAGAAACCATCCTTGTAGCCAATATTTGAATTTCCTTCTATAGTCCTTTTCTTCATCCTTAAAAGGCCAAATTTTTGGGAGAAAGATCAAGGTTGAGCTGGATATGTGGCGCAGTATTTAGCTGAAAATGATATTTCAACAGTATTCAGTTTCATATAAATTCATTTCTGTTCAATTAAGATCAAAACTCACTCCTGCTATTAGTCACCACTGCCACAGAATCACTAACCCTACTCTCACTGAGTCTAGCTCAAAGATTGTTGGGGAGAACCTGTCTATGACTTTCTCCAGAGGCTCAATTCTGCGCCTTCCTTGGGAGCATTATGTTCTTGCCAAGACTCCATTGTGCGTAGATGAAATATTTCACTTGTACACAAAAACCATAAATATATAGTTATTGGTGAGTAATTACAATATGAAACTAGTAAGGGACACAATAGCACTAGTGGCAAAATTAACTATCACAGAGAAAAAATAAAATTTACATTGGAGTTTTTTTAAAGCTTCTCCATTTACAAGCCCCCACCTTGCAATTTTCCATTCTTAGTATACTTGATCACACCCTAGATCAGCTCCAGCGCCCATTACCCTTTTTAGTAACACTAATCCCTTGTACTTGATGCACCAGTTTATTACACACACACACATTACTGTCTATCTGAGAAGGAAAGAGTTAGCTCAGCAGGCATGATTTGCTCAAATCGTATATATTCTTAGAAAGGCCTATGTATGTGACTGGTCCTGATGGGCTCTTGGGAACTGAGGTCTTAGAATGTTCCCTATGCTACTAACTGATAAGAGCACTGTGTGTGCTTGAAATCTCGAAATGTGCTGACAACTTGTCTGAGTAACTTGTGCAAAACATGCGATGAATGATGAATCTTGGATTTCTTTCTAAGAGATTTGGAATGTGGGTAAGTCCAGTCATTGCTACAATTACCCCAATAAAATCCTTGGACCATAGGCCTCAGTAAGCTTCCTTCACAGGAAACACTGCATACGTTTCTGCAGTTAATGCTGAGGAGTTTAGCAGATCCTGTGCAAATTTCTCAGGAGAGGACTTCGGAGGCCTACATCTGCTGTCTTCCAGGTACTGCTGGAAGTATGTTTTTCCACTACATATCCTGCTTTCTAACTTTGCAGTAGAACAAACAATAATCTGAATACAGTGATATCTGAGCCTTGAGCCATCCTAGCAAACCCGTGAACCTGGGGCTAGTATCGGGCACTCAAGTACATGATCTTACAATATCATTATTAGTATTCACATCTCACTTTACATATAAAATGGAGTTTCAGAGGCATCAAATGACAAGAGCTAAAACTAGGACTCTGTTCTTTCCAAATCCTATGTTTGTGTTTGTCTGTTTTTTACTGTACTACACAACTTTCTCTGTGCATTTGGTTAAGGTTAGTGGGCAAGCAAAATGGTACAAAACGTCTCAGATGTTTCTAGCTCTAACAGTCATAAACTGTATATCTGGAAGCCTAGGACAAAGCAAGTAGGAAACACAACTAAAAAATGCAAGTTTATATATGCTATTTGCTTGATTGCTAATATATTTACTTCACTTTGCTTTTTAGGGTTTATAGGCCTCTACTCACATTCACAAAATACATGAGCAAGGAAAGAAATTTCATCTGAAAAGCATAATTAGTTCTGGGCTTGTGATGTAGCTCAGTGGTAGAGCACTTGTCCAGCATGTCTGAAGCACTGGGTTTGATCCTCAGTTATTACAAGAACAAATAAAAACAAAACAAACAAACAAACAAACAAACAAATAGTTCTACTATGCCTTCCTTCCCCTAGTCCATCTCTTTAGTTCTTGGCAAACAAATTAAAACTGAAAGTATATAAGAAAGTGAAGTTTTTTTCAGGATCACTATTAGGATAAGGATTCAAGAGAAAGTTTATAGCGTCCTCTGACCTGACTTCACCAACACAATCCAGCCTTGCTGTAAACCCCCACAGGATTTGCTTCATTAGTTAACACTGTGTGATCTATTTCTCTAAGCTATGTATTCTAGGAAGTTTGAGAAGTGCAAAATTGTGTCTAGGAAGCAAAATAAATAGAACTTATTAAATAAAACCCTTTATATTAAGTTTGGTATACATGAAATAAATATTTTATATTTTAAGAAAACATTGATGAATGCATTATTCTGCAGCCTTGCTTTTATCAACCCTACTGCATGAGTTTCAAGGCCCTGAGTTGAAATGGGTTTTTTTGGTCTTTTTGTCAAGATAAGCAAAAAGTGTCCATTGAACAGTTAAACGTGGCATGTGGGACGTGGGACGTGGGCAGACGCCTGCCTGGGAGGAGGTCAGCCTTATCTTTGAAAATGGCTTCCTAGAGTGTGTCACTGATCAGTTTGGCATAAGCAAGTCTGGTTTCTTACACTTTGTGGGTATTTTCACAGATTTACATCACTAAGCAAAGAAGTTTATTATTTATTTATTTATTCATTTAATGTAGACAACATAGGATTGGTTCAACAGAAGGCAAGATGAGAGAGAATTTGGCTTTTCCAGAGCTGAAAAAGAAGCTCTGAAAAAGAACTAAAAGAATAGATAGATAAATTGTTTCCTCAAAATATATAAAAGAGAGTATCTAGGGCCAGGGATTTAGCTTAGTGGTTCCGGCTCCTGCCTTGTAAGTGCAAGGTTCCAGGTTCAATCCCCAGTAACTATATACAACAACGCCCAGCAGCAATCAGTACCACATACCACAATGCTGGGCGTGGTGGCTCACACCTATAATCCCAGCACTTGGGAGGTAGAGTCAGGAGGATTGCTGAGTTCGAAGCTGAGTTCAAGACCAGCCTGAGCTACAAAGGAAGCACTGTCTCAGAAAACAGAGAGAGAGAGAGAGAGAGAGAGAGAGAGAGAGAGAGAGAGAGAATATCTAGAGAGAAGGATGGAAGGGCAGCTAAATTAGTTATGGAGATAGTTTCAGGCACAAACCATCACATGGTATGTCACATGAGTCAGTACAACTAAACTGTACAAGAGAAAAAGGTGGAGCATTTGCTTTCCTTAAAATGCTCCATATTTCAGGATACAAAAATTAATGTTAAAAGCCAATGTTTTTCTAAAGCCAAAAATGAATTAGCCAAGAAAGCAATTGGAAAAGCTATTACATTCACACCATCTTTTAAAAATATATGTACAGGTCAATCTGAACAAAGAAGTCAAAAACCTCTACAAGGAAAACTACAAAACACTGAAGAAAGAAATGAAAATAGATCCAGGAAGATGGAACTACCCACCACGTTCCTGGATTGACGGAAGTAATACTGTTAAAATGGGCATTAGTGAAGGTGATGTACAAATCCAATGCAATCCTCGTGAAAATAACAATGACATTCTTCACGGAACTAGAAAGAAAAATCTTAAAATTCATACAGAAATACAAAAGATTCAGAACACTCAAGCAATACTAAATAAAAAAGGAAGGCTGGATGAGTCACAGTACACAATTTCAAGCTATACTGCAAAGCTTCGTAACAAAAACAGCAAGGTAATGGCCCCAAAATAGACAAGAGACAAATGGAAAGGAATGGAGGGCAAAGAACCAAATCCGGATGACTACAACCATCTAATTTTTGACAAAGGGAACAAAGATACATGTTGGAGGAAAGAGAGCCTCTTTAACAAATGGTGCTGGAAAGACTGGATATCTACTCCTAGAAGAATATAACTAGATTTCTGTCTCTCACAATGTACAAAAATCAATCCAAAATGGATCGAAGCCCTAAGTTTAAGATCTGAAACTTTAAAACTGCTAAAAGAAAACAAAGGAAACAATTGGAGTCATAGGCAAAGACTTCCTGGATAAGACTCTATTATCTATATTAGCACAGGAAATAACAGCAAAAAGGAACACATACGGCAACATCAAAATAAAAAGTTTATGCAAGCACAACACATAATACAGTGAAAAAACAGTCTTCAGAACAGGAGAGAAATCTTTGTCAGCTATTGTTTCAATAAAGGTTCAATATCTGGAATGTATAAAGAATTAAAAAACTTAACACCATAAAATCACCCAATGAATATATACAGAAATGAGTTAACAGAGACTTTTCAAAAGAGAAAGTACAACTGCAGTATATGCAAAAGCATCCAACATCTTTAGCTATTGAGGAATTGCAAATCAGAAGTACAGTACATTGACATTCCATCTCACCCCATGCAGGATACACTGAGAATATGAAATAACTGTAAGTACTGGTGAGGATGCTGGGAAAAGGGATTCTTTTACACTGCTGGTAAGACTTTACAGTATACAGTGTACTGCAGTATAGTTATTATAGAAATCATTGTGGAGTTTCTTATAGAATACAAAAATAGAGCTACCAGTTACCATTTAATCTAGCTTAACTACTCCTTGGTGTATACTTGAAGTAATGAAAGTCATTATATTTTAGGGATACCTGCATAGCCATGTTTATTGCAACACAATTTACAGCAGCTAAGCCAGGGAAGCAGCCTAGGGGCCTGTTGGTAGATTAGTGGACAAAGAAAATATGATATGTATACACAATAGAGATCCATAAAGAAGAATGAAATTATATCACTTATAGGAAAATGTATGGAGCTGGAGATCATTATGTTTAGCAAAATAAGCTAGACTAAGTAAAATAAAATAGATTAAGGAAAAGTTATAGTGTGCTTTTCTCCCACATGTAGCATCATAAAGAATGAGAGAGAGCCGGGGATTTAGCTCAGTGATTCCAGAGTCTGCCTTGCGAGTTCAAGGGCCCAGGTTTGATCTCTGGTAACCGCATACCATAATGCTGAGCATGGAGACTCACACCCACCAGCAATCAATACCACATACCACAATGCTGAGAGTGGTGGCTCATGCCTGTAATCCCAGCACTCAGGAGGCAGAGGCAGGAGGACTGCTGTGATGTGAGTTCGAGGCTGAGTTCAGGAACAGCCTGAACTACAAAGTGAGACCCTGTCTTAAAAAAAATAATAATAATAAAATAAAATGAAGCTACATCTAGAGGCTGGAGTTTGCTAGCACATGGCTCACACTGAGTGGAGGAGGGTAACATGAGTCCAGAACACTATATTCAATCATGAATACCAAATGAAGCCAGGGTATGAATATATATATCTAATGTATCAGTATGTGACTAGTGGTCATTCATAGAAACTTCATCTTCCTGGTAGGATAAGGAGTTATCCTATAGAAATTCTACCTTTCATCTATATAAAAGATGAAGACATTCACTATTCCATAAAGCTCAGGAGCAAACATACCACTATTCCATACACAGAATCTCATGCTAGTCATACTGGGAAAAATGTGTTGAAAGTCAGTAGTTTAAACAGAGACCTACTATATGATCTCCCAAGTATACTCCTATGATATTCATCTAAGTAAACCGAAACTCAATGAATATATTTCTTTAAGAAGCAGAAACCACATACAAAAGGCTACATGTCATATTACTCCATTTTTATGAGACCCTAGGAAAAGTAAAGTAATAAGCACAGAGCACCCACCAGCAGTTTCTGAATGTTGAAATGGAGAGGTTGTTTGGTAATAAAGGATTCACAGCAGAATTTTGAGAACCATAGAACTCTTATGTATGGTTCTGGGCTGACAACCACACGACGTTATGCATTTGTCAAACCCTACATTCACAAAGAACGAGTCTTAATGTATACAAATTTAAAATTCACCTAGGATATTAGATGACCCCAGGATGGAATACAGACTGTAATAGATGAATCTAAGTAGATTAAAAATGTATGACACAGGGGCCGGGGATTTGGCTCAGTGGTTTCTGCACCTGTCTTGAAAGCACAAGTACCCGGGTTCGATAGCCTAGTAACCATATACAATACTGGGCGTGGAGACTCACGCCCAGCAGCAACCAGTACCACATACCACAGTGCCGGGCGTGGTGGCTCATGTCTGTCATCCCAGCACTCGGGAGGCAGAGGCAGGAGGATTGCTGTGATGTGAGTTGGAGGCTGAGCTCAGGGCCAGCCTGAACCACAAAGTGAGACCCTGTCTCAAAAAAAAGTATGACATAGCTATATTAAAGGGAAATAAAGCTGACATATAAGGTTTGTAATAAAGAGGTATAGTGAATATTTAAGATGTATTGATTGCAGTAAAAGACATATTGCCATTAATCTCTCTCAAAATAATCCCTCTTGCTTCAAAAATACATGTCCCACCACCCTTGCACTTTCTGAAGCAGTCTGAGGCTCTCCTCAGCAAGTGCATTACCTGGGCTGCTCTGCTGCCCCAAGGCTCTGAGTCCATTCCAAATGTTTAAATAAACTTGTTATGGCAAAAGATGCATTGCCATCAATCACTCACAATATCCCCTCTCACTTTGAACACACTTACTCCATCATTCTTGGCAATGTTTCTTTTACCGTAATGAATTTAAAAATGTAAGCAGCTACAATATTATTTGATCACCCATTTTAACTTGAGAAAATTGTCTTTTGATTTGGGAATTATAAGAATAAAGAGAAAGAACTGCACAGTAAATGCTGGGTACTTGTAGGGTTTTTTTTTTTTTCCTTATAGGAGTAGAGATGACTATTTCTGAAACTGGTTTACATGTACTGAAGTTAAATAAGTAAATGGATGATGGGCAGTTTCTATAAAGAGGAAATTTATAGATAAGGAAGGCTAAAATGAAGTTTATATGCTAGATTACAATTAGAAGCATCAATGTGAAGTCATCTTTAGCTTAATATACACATAAAGAATAGATGCATGTATATATGAGTTAGTACACAGTGTATGTTACCGAGCTCTGTCCACTGAGACAGTGTAGAAGCAACAGCAGCTTGCTAACAGGGTCACTCCTAGAGCTTGCTGTTTAAGTATGCTCTCCAATAAAAGAAACTATGGTTCCTTGGAGAAATGGGTGCTCTAGGGCTAGCACAGGGAAAACACAAGGCATGTCTGGAATATCTGAAAGAATCCTAATATAAGACATACTAAAAAAATAAAAGGAAGAGGGCATGTCGAAAGACCCATTGACAAGATGTGCACTTAAATGAATAGATACTTCTCAGCAGAAGAGCATATGGCCAATGAGTACATGAAAAAAGTGTTCATCATCTTTGGCCATTAGGAAAATGTGAATTCAAACAACACTGAAGTTCCCATCTTACTCCAGAAGGAGCAGCTGCCATCAAGAATTTAAAAGACAAAATGCTGGTGAAGTTGTGGAGGAAAAAAAGAATCCCTTCTACATCACTGATGTGAATGTAAATTACAGCAATTAGTGTGGAAACCCAGATTAAAAAGACCTCCAAAAACTAAAACTAGAAATTCCCTTTGACCCAGCTGTAGCCCTTTTAGGGATCTTCCCAAAGGAATTAAGACCTTATATTACGGTGATACATACATATCTGTTTTTATAGCAGTACCGTGCACAATAGCTACAATTAGAAACAGCCTAGATGTCCATCACCAGAAAAAGGGATAACATAAAGTGGTAGAATTTCACAGTGGAGGTACTACTTTACTGCTCTACTGCTTCTTTAGGAGAATAATTTTGTTTTGTAGGAAAATCAATACACTCTGTGAACATAATCCTTAATGAAATAAAACAAACACAGAGGTTTGAAATATCACATGATTTCTCTTATATGAGGCACTCAAGAGTATAAATAATTTCAAGAGCAAAATATAAGACATAAAAGATGAAACAGGGAAACACCTTTTGTAAATGAGAGATGAATTTAAAGATGAAAGGACAAAGGAGTGAGGGGGAGGAGAAAGGGAGCCAAAAAGGATTGAGATGTGTTAGGTATACGTACTAACTTCCTATGATGAATGTATCCATTATGTATTGCAAACACGTACTAATAAGAAAACATAGGAGTAGTCTACTTAAAGAATTGCCAGTGACCAAAGCAGGAAAAAACTGAGCAACAAGGTAGACAAAGTGGAATCAGGTAAAAACCCAAAGCATAAAATACATACAAATGTATGCATACATAAATAAGTGATCAAATAAACAGTGGAAAATAGAGAGGTTTTCCTTATAGAATAATCCCAAATAAAATATACACATGCTCTTCCTTTAAAGCTGACACTGAGTTCAGACTTACTTCCAAAATATAGAGAATAGAAAAGAATGAATAAATAGTGACTTTACATTGAAGAATCATGGCAAACACTGTCTTAACCAAAAGATCAAAGTTAACTAATGGTAATTGTTAGTGATAAATCTTGTTGATATTACACACTTATGATACAATGTGATAGCAGTGGAAGCTTTCTTCTGTTATTCTTCTCTAAAACCCATAACCCGAGTGCAACAATAATAAAAACATCAGACTAATACAAAGGGAGGCATAGTGTGCAAAAAACCTGACCAGAACTTTGCAAAATGTTAAAGAAAAATAAGAAACAACTGATAACCTGCTACAGAATGTAGAAGACTAAAGACATATGATGATTAAATGCAATAAGTTATCCTGGATTAAATTCTGATATTTAAAGACAATAGATATTCATGGTAAAATCTGAAAGAACTTGAGTTTAGGTTTGAAAATTGTATCAGAGTAATGTATGACCATAAGTTAAGGGGAAACTGAATTCTTTGTACTAGTTTTACAACACTATTTAAATATAAAATTAGTTCCAAACAATAGGTTTTTTGTTTTGTTTTTAGTTTTTTTTTGAGACAGGGTCTCTCTTTGTAGTTCAGTCTGGTCCTGAACTCTGCCTTGAACTCACAGCAATCCTCCTGTCTCTGCCTCCCGAGTGCTGGGATTACAGGCGTGAGACACCACAACCAGCACTGAGGTATGTGGTACTGATTGCTGGTGGGTGTGAGTCTCCACATCTGGCATTATTGTACATAGTTACTAGGGATCAAACTCCAGCCCTTGTGCTTGCCAGGCAGGTGCCAGATCCACTGATCTAAATCCCTGGCCGAAAACAATAGTTTTTTAACAAAATTAAACCATGTAGAATATATGAAATATATTCCTATACATAAACATGAAGACATTAATAAAAACACTGATTTAAATGGATATATGCCAGGGCTCTCCTTACCATATAAATAGGGAAGAAGAGTAGTCTTTTGAAGTCAGTTCATCATTTCCTGAATACATGACCTTGTGCAAGTCTCTGTTTTCAACTCTGGACTTGAATTTTCCAGCTGCACAGTGTGAGTTTGAGTTAAATAATTTCCAAAGGACCTTTCAGCTCTACCCAGTTTAGGCTCTTTTTTTTTTCTTTATGGAAGAAGGTGACAGAATCCCAAATCTTCCATTGGGCTTGGTTAACAAAACTAGTCTTTTTCCCATCACAAGATTAAAAGTAGAGAGCCAGGAATTTAGCTCAAGTGGTGCTACACCTACCTGGAAAGCACAAGGGCCTGAGTTTGATCCCTGGTACCCTTCTCAAAAAAGAAAAGAAAAGAAAGTCTATGATTGAATGACCAGCAATCCTAGATAGATGGATGAAGCTGAATTTATTTATTTATTTGTTTGTTTTTTAGCAGTACCGGAGACCAAACTCGATCCTTGTGCTTGCAAGGTAGGTGAGATACCACTGAGCTAAATCACCAACTGAAGAAGCAGAATTTAACTGGGAATAAGCTTTCTTTCTGGGCACTGTTCTATATTATTTAGAAAATAAGGACACTATCAAAACAAACTGAGGCCTGGGAATTTAGGTCAGCAGTTCCGGCGTCTGTCTTGCAAGCACAAGGGTGTGGTTTGATCCCTGTTAATTACATACAACAATGCTGTTTGTGGAGACTCACACCCACTAGCAATCAGAACCACACACCACAGTGCCGGGCATGGTGGCTCACACCTGTAATCCCAGTACTTGAGAGGCAGAGGCAGTAGTAGCATTGCTGAGTTTGAGGCTGAGTTCAGGACCAGCCTCAACTATAAAGAGAGACCCTGTGTCAAAACAAAACAAAACAAAACCAAAACAAATGAACACAAAAACTATAGGTAAAGTTTAAGAAGGGAAAACTAACCTAAACTCGCATTTTCATAGTTAAGAGTAGGTGCTTCTTGCCAAGACATGGCTGTATAACTAAGCTGCCTAAGAAGAACACACTGGTAGCAAGTCCAGGTGCCTTCAAAATGTCATTCTTTATGTTTACCAACTGAAAAGAGGTGATGTTAAAGAACAGGTAATGTCTACCTTCCAGGGAAAAGTTGGACCCCTTTGGGAAATAATAATATATGTTATTACTCTCTACTCTTGAAGCTCTTTTGTCAGGCCAAGCCCTTCATAAAAACAAAGCTTGATTTGGTTAGTTTCACTGACATTCTTTCAATGGCTGATGAAGAAAGAGATAGCTGACAAAGATGGGCACCATCACTTTTAAAGATAGTGACCACATGTGATAAATATATATACTCATCCACATTGCATCAACCTCAAAACTAAAAGGCTATATAACCATCTTGTATAAGGCTTAAACCACCAAAGGTCTTCTAGACCATTCTAGCTGTCTGTAGCCTAATATAAGGTTAAAATAATAGTGGTGAGAAATCAACTTAAAATCCTACTGAGACTTTCAAATCTTATCAGCCTGTGAAAAAATTAAGGAGGGCTCACTCAAAGGCACAAGGATATCAGTTCCAGGACAAAATACAGCTCTGCTTAAATCCAATGGCTGGTGTTATCTTCCCTCAGTGAGAACCTTGAATAAGCCTATCAGTGTGACAGATGAACTAGGAGACTTGTCTTTCCCTTGAACTTCATAGCTTTGAAGCCAATGCATCTTTCTGTAGAGGTTGATTCTTAAGGTAGGATCTTGAGCTCATCTTTGCACTTAGGTAATTTTAATAAAGAACATTTAGGCACAACTATTATAATTTCTGTTAGCAGGTATTTTTGTTTAACTTTTCCAATATATTTTCTTTCAGCACAGAAGCTTCATTTGGATGGCAATAGAGTATAGAATTTTATCTACATATCGATTTTATTTGATTCTTTCTTCTACATTTTTACTAGTGCATGTTGTTTATACAGAGTAATAAGTTTAATTTAGGCAGATTCATACATATACAGTAACAGTTATATCTTTATCATCACCTTTGCCTCACAGTTTCATATATATGTATATGGTGTCAATGCAGATAAAGTACTTTGATTACATTTATCTCACTATTACCCACCTCTACCTCATATTTACTTTTCCTTTATTCTCTTTCTGTTATCTATTTTCTTGTCATCTGCTTTAGAGTCCAAATATTAGGGTTATCATGCAGTACAGTGGACCCTTGACTTATGAACTCAATTCATTCACAAGGGCTGGCTGTAATTCAAGTTGGTCAGTTGAAGGCTCAATCTCCTCTACACAGCCTTCAAAATCTCTCTCCTACATACAAGTAGATCTCAGTGTCCTTACGGAGACAATGGCCAAGAATTTCTCAATTAATTCCAGACAGGAAATGATATCATAATGTTCCTTCCAACTCTTTAAGGGTTGAATCTGTATCTGAGACCATCTGGAAGGACAAATGGCAGGCATCTGGGTCACAAGTCAAAAATCCATTGGTAAGTTAAAACTCAAATTCCAGTAATAGCCCAAGTTGTTCATACAATAGTCCAGTCATATCTCAAATGTCCACTATATTTGTCTTTCCAAGTCTACCTTATTTTGCTCAATATAATGATCTCCAGATCCAACAAATTTTGCAAATGACAAAAAATTTTGTTATAGCTGAATAATACTCCATTGTGCACATATATCACATTTTCTTTATCCATTCATCAGTTGATGGACACCCAAGCCAGTTCCATACTTGGCTATTGCATACTATGCCAAAATAAACATGGTAGACGATATCCCTATAGTATTCTGCTTTTAATTCCTTTGGGCATATACCAGGGAGTGACATATCTGAATCAACTGTTAGCTCTACTTTCAGTTTTTTAGGAACTTCTAATTTCCACAGTGGCTGTACTATTTTTTTCTTTCTTTTATTCATTTCTATTCTACCAGTGTATGTTTGTAAATCATGCAGTCTACAATCATCTTGGGGAGTGGTTGCACCTCCATATCACAGCTTCTTTCTTTAATTAAAATCTCCTTCCCCTTCACTTCCCCTCACTTGCTCCTCTTCCAATTCTATCCTATTGTTCATTCTTGTTGATATTATTAATTTTAGCTCATGTCGTTACTCATTTTCCCTCCCCTCCTCCTTATCCCTCACACTTTCCCTTAGACAACGTCTCTATTGCAGGAGATCTGTCTCCTAGTCCCTTTCTCCTCATGAAAGATACCATACAAAATTTAAACTGTACGCCTAATTTCTTTGACTAAACATTGTCTTTTCCAGGTGCATCCATTTTCCTACAAATGTCTCAAATATATCATTCTTTATAGCAGAATAATAGTCCGTTATATATAGATACCACACTTTTAATCCAATCATCTATTGATCAAATATATACAGTGTTTCAAGGATTTATCTATTATGAGTTTTGCTGCTATTAACCTTGGTATTCAAGTATTGCTACAGCATGATATTTGGGGAAGATATATATAACAGAGCAGTCTGGATCATATGGAATTTCTAATTTCAGTTCTTTGAGAAATCTTCACACTGATTTCCACAGTGATACCAGTTTGCATTATCACCAGCAATGAAGGAGGATTCCTTTTTCACCACAGCCTCACTGGTATTTGTTATTGTTTGATTTCTTAATGACTGCTGTTATTTCTGGAGTAAAATGGAATCTTAGTGTTAACTTGCATTTCTCTAATGGTGAGAGACATTGAGCATTTTTTTCATGCATTTGTTAACCATGTGTATTTCTTCCTCTGTGAAGTTTTTGTTCATTTCTCCTGGCAAAAAATATTTTGTAATTCTATAGGCCGTCTCTTCACTTTAGTGGTTGATTTTTTTTTTTCCATACAGAAGCTTTTTAGTCTATATAACAGACTGATATAAACCCATTTGCGGGACCTGCGATTTAGCTCAGTGGCTCCAGCGCATAACAGTACTGGGTGTGGAGACTCACTCCAGCAGCAATCAGTACCACATACCCCAGTGCCAGGCGTGGTGGCTCACACCTGTAATCCCAGCACTCGGGAGGCAGAGGCAGGAGGATTGCTGTGATGTGAATTTGAGGCTGAGCTCAGGGCCAGACTGAACTACAAAGCGAGACCCTGTCTCAAAAAAAGAAAAGAAAAAAAAATATTGTCTATCTTTGTTCTTGTTTCTTGTACCATTGAGGTTCTATTTAGAAGATACTTTCCTACACCTATGTCTTCAAGAGTTTTACCTATTTTCCTTCCAGTTGGCTCAATATTTCTGTTTTAATATTTAGACCTCTGATTCATTTTTATTTTACTTTTGTATGTGGTGGGAGGTAAGGGTTCAGTCTCAGTCTTGGGCACACCGAGGCCTGGTTTCTGAAGCATCACTTACTGAATGGGCTAGCTTTCCTCTAAAATAAGCTCTTGGTTGCTTTGTCAAAAATCAAAAAGTGGAATGTGTCTCAGGAAGTTTTTGTATTCTGAATTATGTTCCACTGATCCATGTATCTATTTTTGTTTAAATACTATGGAGTTTTTATTACTATTGCTTTTTAGTATAGCTTGAAGTCATGCATTGCTATACTTCCTGTTTTGCTCTTGCCCAAAATTGCTTTTATTATCGTGGGTCTATTCTGGTTACATATGAATTTTAGGATTACTTTTTCAAGATCTGTAAAGTATGCTGTTGTTATTTTTATTGCAATTGCACTGAATCTGCATAACAATTTGGGGAGTATGGTCATTTTGACAATATTGATTCTGTCTATCCAGGAGCAGAGAACAACTTTCTATTTTCTGATGTCCTCTTCAATCACTTTTTTCAGGGTCCTGTAGTTTTCTTTGCAGAGATCTTTCACTTTCTTGAGAAAATTAATTTCTAGGTATTTCATTTTTTTAAAAGTACTATGAATGGTATTATTTTCCTAATTTCCTTCTGATCCCTTTCATTATTTGAGTACACAAATGCTAATGCTTTTTCTGTGTTGATTTTGTATCACTCACATTGCTGAAGTTGATTATTAATTTCAATGGTGGAATTCCTTGGCTTTTTTATGTAGAGTAACATGTCATGTGCAAATAATGATAATTTGATTTCTTCTTTTCCTATATGTATCCTTTTTGTTTCTTTCTCTTGACTGATTGTTCTGGCTAATGTTTCACCTATTACATTAACTGTAAATGTGAAAGTAGACCTGCTTGTCTTGTTCCTGATATTAGGGGATATGTTTTCAGTTTTTCTCCATTTAGTATGATGCTGGCTAGAGGTTTGTCATACATAGCTTTTGTGGTATTCAGGTATGGTCCTTCTATACCTGTTTTCTTCTGGGTTTTTATTATGAAAGGGTGTTAGATTTTGTCAAAAAAAATCTCTCTGCATCTATTAATATGATCATGTGATTTAGTTTATGTGATGTATTACATTTACTGACTTAAATATGTATAATATGAGACCATGAGAACTCAATCCAAGATCTGCTAGGTGATGGAAAGAAGAATAACAAAAAACTGAGCAGAGTCAACAAAGAAACAGGAGATAGTGCAAAAATGATATTAAAAAACATGTTCATGGATGTAATGGCAGAAAACTTCCCAGGCAGGAGGAAAGAATTTGACATACATCTAAGTGACAGACAGAAGACTCCAAGTAGTCATGTTAAAAAAAAATCCATATCATAGAACCAACTGTTGGATTCACTGATTTTTCTTACTATTTCTAGCCTCAATTTCATTGATTTTTGCTCTGATCTTTAAAATTTTGCTTATCTTTGGTTTGGGGCTGGTTTGTTGTTGTGTCTCAAGTATTTTAAGATTTCTCAAGGTTGGCTGTTGAGCTTGCTCTATTTTCCTAATGTTAGGATTGACTGCAATAAAATTTTCCCTCAGAGCTGTGTTTGCAGTATCCCAGAGGTTTCAAAGAGTTGCACAGTTACCATTATTAACTTCGAGAATTTTTAAAATTTTTTCTTTGATTTCTTCTATCGCCCACTGTTTTTTTAGAAATATACAGTTAATTTTCCAGGAGTGTTTCCTTTTTCTGAAATTCCTTGTATTGTTTTTTTTTCACATTTTTCTACTTTTATTAGTGTATATTAATTTTTAAAAATCTTTATTGGTACATTACATATACGCATCATGATTGCACTCCATAATGGGGATTTGTACCAGTATAAGACACAACTTAATTCTCACTTTTTCCCATAGCCTTACCCACCCTACCGCCCCTCCATATACATAAAATTTGTTTCCTTAATTTTTTGTTATAATTTCATTATTTTTCCCCCTTCACTCTATTTTACTTTGAGCATTTTCTATTTCATAATATATAACATACAATTCTAGGACTCATTTACATCTTTATTTACTCATACCAGAGAAAACATGTGATATGTACCTATCTGTGACCTATTTATTTCACTTATGAGGATATCCTCAAGGTATGCCCATTTAAGTAGAAATGATTCAAACTTATCATTTTTTATGGCAGAGTAACACTCCATTCTGGAGAAGAACCACAGCTTTTTTATCCAGTCACCAGTTGATGGACACTTGGGTTGTTTCCAAGATGTAGCAATCACAAATTGGGCTGCTATAAATATGGGTGCACATATGTCACTGTGATATGAGTCTTTTAATTCTTGTGTATATATACCTAGCAGGGCAATGGTCAGGTCAAATGAGACCTCCAATCCTAGCTTTTTGAGGATTCTCCAAACTAATCTCCACAGGGGTTGTACGAGTCTACAGTCCCATCAACAGTGAAGAAGGGTTCCTTCTTCTCCGCAGCCTCACCAACATTTGCCGTTGGCTGAATCTGAAATGGCAGCCATTCTATGTGGAGTGAGATGAAATCTCAGTGTTGTTATCATCTGCATCTCTCGAAAGACTGATGATGTTAAGCATTTCTTCATATGCTTCTTAGCTGCTCTTACTTCTTCCTCTGAAAAATCTCTATTCATTTCAGATGCCCATTTTTGAATTGGGTCATTAAATTTGGG